>JAWMAG010000041.1:12550000-12560000 GCA_037013455.1 Ceratitis rosa
AAGAGAAAGAGAGAGAGTGTGTGTGTCTCATTGGCCGTCGCCACAGCTACACTTTATGCATATAACCAAAATATTTAGACAGTCTCAAGTCTCGCTCTCAACTGTCGCTGTCATTGAAAAGCAAAACTGATTTTCACAAATTTTTGTGGTCTGAGTTGCCACGTTTCCTTTCTCCAACGCTCAAGTGTTACGAATTTTAAAATTGCCACTGACATGCTTGCTATTATTGCGGTGTTGAAATTCTGCAAGTGTCATATGCTAAATACTCAACAAAAAAACACCCATCTGTCGCGCTTTCTATTAAAAAGGGTCTGTCTAATTGCACAAGTGCCTACTCGAATTTCACTGTCGACGACAATTTGCTTTATTTTGAATGTTTTATTTTTTTTATTGCATTTTAATTGGAGTTGTAGAAAATTTTAGTGAAGCAGAAATTCGGTAGCTCTTTTTGCTCTTGGCATCGAGTATCCATGAAATCGAATTAATTATGTCCAAGCCCACTTCTGCTTCGAGCTCAGGCAACTGCGTTCTTAATTAGGGGGCAAACTGCAACCATTGAACCTTCTCTGGTACCATCTAGACTAAGTTCGCCTCACCTTTCAACACAACATGTTTTATTTCGGGAAGCTAAACTTGTCTAGGTTTCTGGTTGACCCACACTGAAGATGTATATTTCTGAGTTATCAATTGTAATTAATTTTCAATGTGAATGATAGCGTCTTGATGTTTCCCCAACAAATGAAGGGACCTTCAGATTATTTTAAGCATACTCAGAGCTTTTTTTCATGTCAGCAATACAATCGAAGGGCTTGACATTGCCTGCCGAGGGTATGTCATTTTGGATGTTGGTCGGACCATGACTCAAATGCTAAAAACTTTCTCTAGAATGCATATCCCTTAAGAGAGAGAGAGAGTATTGAAGGACTGATAGAAATGAAATAATCAACAGCAAACCTAGAATTCGGGGATTTTAATGAAAATTCGCGTGACGACTTCATTTGGAAGAAAGGGAGGTGAAAAGAAAAGAGAGAGAGAGAGAGAGAGAGAGAGAGAGAGAGAGAGAGTAATAAGAAAATAGTAAGCGTCTGGAGAATATTCGCAAGAGTAACTAAAACTACTGGACGAGAGAATTTTCAGTGCGGCACAGTCTATATTATACAAAATTGCTGTTTATATCAAATACACAGGTAGTGGGTATGGTTTGAACCCCAGGTCGCTTTACGTACATGGTTTTTGGGACTACCTCCACGACAAAAGGAAAGAGAATACACCAGCGCTGTACTTAGACATTGCTGATGGTGTTCGACAAAAAAACACCAGCTAACGAGTAAAGAGCTAAGACGTATATTCAAAGTGCATACTGCAATAAGCCCGACAGAGAGAGAAAATAGAAACATTATATTCGCTTTTGCGAAATGTAACTTTTACGGCGGTTGGTTAATTCGAATTCTTCGTTAATAAACCAACACTAACCAGGCCTCTGAATCCACTAATTGATTTTTTGTATCGTTAAGCAGAGTTTTCAAAGGGTACGAAGTGAAATCTTTCCAGCCTTCGTCCATCCTGAACAACATGGCATAGTTAACAAAGTCGCCTCGCCATTTCTGTTGTATAGTATTTGAATAAAAAACTTCTCTCCAAAGCTTTTAATATCACCTCGTTATATCTTGGCATTGTAAAGTTTACTAGGCCATGCATAAATTAGAATGGAAATTATGAAAGACTTGATCTTTGTTTGTCGAGACAGGATCGTCTCTTTAATTGCCTCAATCCGACCTAGCTCCTGTGGACAAAAAAGATTCTGCATTAGACTTCAGGCCTGACAATGTTGTTGGTGATAGTTCTGGTACCAAAATAGACGAAATATTCTACAACTTCAAAGTTTTCACTGCCTACAGTGATGTGAGCACAGAGTCGCGAATTCGGTGACAGGTTGTTCGAGGAGAAAAGATATTTCATCTAGTCCTCGCTGACCGCCGTAGACATTCGCATACGCTAAGGAAAGCATATAGGTAACGTTTGGGTATCCTTGTTTGTTTTGTTTTTAAATATTTGAAAAAACATATAGAAAGACTTTTTATGAGTAATTTTTCTGACTTATTTCCAAGAGAGAAGCTTCCATCCAACCATATTCTGTAGAAGCGCTAATTTTCCGCTAAGCTTATCTTTACTCTTGGCAGGTAAAGGAATATATATTTGGAAAATGGGCGGAGAGCTGAGGTTTCGAGTTAATCTGTTTCTGTTATTTTACTGCTGAAATAAATCAAATTAATCACATGAGAACCATATGATTTGCATTCTAGTTTATACAAGAGATAATACTGGCCTAAGAAAACCCTAGGTCGTCGCAATTTCCACAAGTTTCTGAAGACCAACCTTCACAAACGAAGTTACATAAATCCGTTCCATGATTTCTTCTTGAGATCAGTCCCCCCTTGTTTCGGAACTAACAGAGCAATGCAGTGTGAAAAGTCTTCCAATCATGTCAGAATCATGAAGTAGCTACTAAATATAATGTCTTTATTATGTCACATAGAACATAGAACACTGCTAATTTGCCGGGCCATCAAGACTACCCACCACACTCTCACAGCTCAATACTACAATAATACCGCATTACCAAGTACAACCATCTGTTCGATGACTCTGTCACGTAAATGGAAGTCATTAATGAATTTATCAGCCAAAGTATTAGTCATCAGATAAAATTATATAATCCCCTATCAATGGCTGGCAAATACAATACAAAAACGAAAGGTTCTTGCAAAAAAAAAAAAAACAAAAAAAAAACAGAAAAAATTTACAAGTTTTTACCTTAAAAAATTACCCATTTAATGCGTGCAAATCCGCTTGCAAGCCGAACAACAACAACCCCATACAAAATGCGGGTCTTTCGCCAATTACCCGTCGTGTTGTGGGCATGGTTACCGAACAAAACACAACGACTGATGACACCGGGCGGGTTGAGTTGAGTCGACGAGTGTGCAATTGTAGACTTCTTAAGGACCTTAGAGAAGAGCAACAACAAGAAGGAACTTTACACTACAGTCACGATTGTTGTTATTGTCATTTATTTGCGCTTATTTGCAAAATATATTTTTAATACAAAATGACAAAAAAAAACACGAAAAAGAGGGCGAATTGTGGAGTCAAGGTATGGCAGTGGTGTGAGTTGATTTCTAGATCTATGTATATATATAGGTATATAAGTAGGTATGTAAGGTGATGTGCTGATAGTAATGATGATAGCATGCCAACTTACAAGCAACTTTTACAGAACCCATCAACACCAGCCCGGGGTTGGGGTTACGCTGCTGATGGTTGCGGGCTGAGGTTAAGAACGAACACTTTCGCTTGGGGTTGTGCATGTCAGCGGCGGCAAACAACAACAGTATCAATGCACAAACTGTACCTCAAAACACACACACAAACACCGCTGACATGATGAGTGTTCGGTCACTTGCATATATTTCAGCAGTAAGAGCCGGCCAAAACTGGTGTTCGGCAGTAAGGTAGCAACAACCCCTAACCGTTTCCATAGTTCAATTGACATTGCGTTGGCACTGATGGTCGGTCGTTCGCTGATTGTTGTGGCAACGCAATGAAAGCGAAATCAGGCGGACATTGTACTACTTGTAAATATTGCTCCGACAGGGTCTACTCAGCAGGGTTGTTGTGGCCGGCGAACGTGCTGGTGTGTACAGTCCACGAACACGTACGCTGTCATAAATATTTCATCAATATGTGGTTGATACGCTAACGGTAATAATATTGATGAGTATATGAATGACTAAGTGAATGCTTGAATGCGTCCACTATGAGGAACGTAACAATTAACGGTGAAAAGTGAGGTTATGTGACAAAGGCGAACTCGGTAAGTGATACTGAAAAGTATTAAACAATATATTTTGAACTGCCTAGTTGATTGGTGGAAGCACTGACTATTCGACCACCGGTGTTAGTTGTCCACGGCAGTGACTGAGCGCTGGAGTGACTTGTGTTTGACAGATTACTGATTTGAGAGACTCGACACTGCATTTTTGAATTTAAAGAGTGACCGATTTTAAGCCGAACTGGCAGACTAGAGAGGCCGATTGGCCGAAGTAAACTGACTCACATAGTATTTATGTATATGTATAAGGCCTACGCAAATACTCATAGAATGACTAGTCAGTCACCACACAGCCGAAGTAAATGTCAGTAGCTACTCGAGTGCTTAACTGAATGAGTGTGCAACTTTCAAGCGAGGCCGTAAGTGACCATCTGTTACCGACCGTCCGTCCATCCGTCATAGTGAAGCAAGCGGTAGAGGCATGCATATTATACTATGAGTATATCTGTGGAAGCTCAACAATGTGGCTTTTTTACAGCAACACCTCACATATATATATACTCCTATATATGTATGTATGTATATAAATCTATCTAGACCAACTGTACCTACTATGAGTGCAGCGTGGAAGAGAAGGAAGTGTAAAGTGTATTGAGGGTTGACCGAACAATGTGCCACAAGTGGACAACAAAATTCTTATGAAAGCAACAACAAGCGTATGTAGTGTCATGGAAAGCCCAAAAAGACTGCACATCAACTTTACGTATAAAAGTTTTGGTTGCGAAGTAAGGGGTGTGGCATAAAGGGCACACTACAGGCACGCCATGGCAAGTGGTGGTGCTTATGCCACAGCTCAAATAAATAGTAAAGCAATCCTGTGGAAAGCTGTTGATGAACACGTGCAGAATTTGTTGGCGCGCAAAAAAAAACTCTTTTTGGTGACAAGTAAAAATGTAGAGGCATTTTATATTTTTTTCTTTTTTATTTTTTCTTTTTTCCAAATGGATTTAAAGTGGCTTTAGCATGCCCAATACTTTGCGGTATTTTTCCTTCGAAGAGTGTTGCAATTTTTTCGCAGTTTTTTTTTTTTGCTTTTCAAAATGATCAAAGTAAAAAAAATTTTGGTGGTCATGCTGTTTTGTGATTTCCTTTTTGTAGTTCTGTGAACTAAATGTCCTTCTAATATTTGATTTCACTTGTAATTTCACTGAATTGCTCTGAGTGGGATGGACCCGCTGTGAAAATTCAAATCTGCTTCTTTACGAGAAAGACTAAGGTTCCCCAAGTAACCCACCATTCCTAAGGGTATCGTAATATCCTCCAAATCCTCCTATATCGAAGGCAGACTCAAGCTCAATACTAAAACTCTGTGTTGCAAGCAAAAATTTTAGCGTTACTGAAGGTGAGAAATCGGCTACTGTTATGAAGTTTAGGTCACTGGTAGACAACCAAGCGGTAACTGAGGCAGTTAAGCTTGTCAGCACAAAGTCCAAATGTGTTTAAACATGTAACGAGGCAATATGTCCTGATAAAACACAATGAACGTCCCTTGAGGTCCAAGTTGGATAGATGTAAAACACAGTGAGAAAGCAGGCGAGCTGCCTAGCATTGACGTCGTTGGCGATGGTGTAACTAACGAATAGCTCAGACGCTTCAAAGCCTTCTAATTTTGTCCAAACCAGAGGGCCATGGAGGAACACTTTAGGTTCTGGAACATTTCCCACGAAGGACATGCTACTAAATTATTTTAGATCAGTGTGGTTATAAAATAGACCATGATAGGTAAAGTGGAGTCGGCTAATTGCCGATCATGCACAGAAAATATTGGTGCTCTATCTTTGCGAGTGTCCGTCCTGCAGTCGATTGATACGTCACTCCAACCACGATGCTTCCAGCTTCAGCATTGCGGAGGTGGGTACGCATGGACACAGTTCATAAAATCAACCGAACTGCTCGTAATTGCGGTCTGGTCGTCAACCTCCTCTTTCAGCCAACCAACTAATAACCTCGACCTCGACTGAGAACTCGTATCATTATCTTGACGAAATAAAAAAACACATCCGCCACTGTGTAGCAAAGAAAGCTCAAAAGTTGACAACAGCTAAAAGGCTTTTCAAGCTCTCTAGATCCAAGTAAGAGCTAGTCCGATGAGGATTGTCGCTGTAGATAGAAATAGAAATACTGATGACCACGCAAAGCGCGCTGTGTAATGGTGATAACGAGAGTCGAAGAAGAAAGCGAGGTGCCTTTGCAGCCAAATAAAAGGTGATGTTGAAATGCAAAGAATAGAGAAGTTGCCGGCTCACTAGGATATTATACGAAAATTCTAAGAGAAATTGTGATCACTTATAGAAGATCGGTGTATACTAATGGAGGACCTAGGAGGTGATTTCGTAATCTATGCATGGGGTACTCTGAACTGATCTCAAGGATCTAAAGACTTAGCATAAAAATATTCAGTTCTCGGCACTCATAACAGCTCCTGATTAATATATATAGATGGCAACCCTAATTTCGCTTGTCTCATAGATATTCAATTTGAAGATCCTCATCCAAACATTAGAAAACTTTCTTGAGACTGTAAGTCCTGTAAGTCCTATATAGCAAACCTCCTACGGACGCTATGAAGTGCCTATAAGTTTTAAATCCTTCAATGTCTTCATTATACGCTTACGGAAATGTGAAAACAAATACTTTCCGTCTATTGGTTTCCTCAATGTAAAAGTTTAGCCCGCTCCGCGGCAGATTCCACTTGTGCAATATTCGCTGCTTTTCCTCTTTTAGGTTTTTTTCTAACCACTCATATTGACCACAAGCCTTTTCCTGCCTTGACCAAATCCATTTCAATGCGGCCTCTTCAATGCACTCCTTGAAGTGTCGATGAATTCGAATTATTGTTTGTTGTTTGCAACCAATATAACTGACCATTTCGCCATTTGACTACTTACTACTTTTTATTTTTTATTTTTTATTTTTTATTTTTTATTTTCCAACAACAATAACCTTGCTTCACTACTTATTTTGAATCGGTTTATGATTTAGCAGCTCAGTTGTTGGTGCAGCGAGTGTTTATATGTTCATTTCTTGCAGTGGCATATTTATGACGTATTTTATTCTGCCTCCTACTCCTCCTCCTCCTCCTACTCTTTCTATACCAGTTCCACCTTCTTAACTGGTTGCGCTTCTGCTACGCGGTTACTGAAGTATAATTTCGTTGATGATTATGATGAAGTGCATAGCAATTATTTTCCATTTAATTGAGCAAACAAGTGTGTGCAAGTGCATTTACAATAACAGCAACAATAACACGGAAACACTGTAAGCAATAAGAAAATAAAACAACAAAAAAAAACACTAAAATAAAACAATAATTACTAGAATTACAAGAAAAAGTACTCCAATGCCAATGTTTATTTGTACAGATGTCTATATATTTGAGCATAAATACAATGCATACATATGTATATATATATATATACATTGATTTATAAATATAAGAATGAGCAAGTTGCTACGTAGGTGTGCAGAGGTGGCCGCTCATTCACTTTAATGTGGTCAACTGCTGGATGTATTTCATTGCTTAAATACAACTTTTTTCCTTTTTATTCTCGCCGCTTGCATACACATGATAAACGATACAGCAAACACATAGCTGCATTATAGGTTAGCAGAAAAAAAAAAATAATAAAATAATAAATACAAATAAGTAAATAATAAATTGAAATAAAATAAAATAAACTGAAATAAAATTAAATAAAATAAAATGAAATAAAAAAAAATAAAATAAAATAAAATAAAATAAAATAAAATAAAATAAAATAAAATAAAATAAAATAAAATAAAATAAAATAAAATAAAATAAAATAAAATAAAATAAAATAAAATAAAATAAAATAAAATAAAATAAAATAAAATAAAATAAAATAAAATAAAATAAAATAAAATAAAATAAAATAAAATAAAATAAAATAAAATAAAATAAAATAAAATAAAATAAAATAAAATAAAATAAAATAAAATAAAATAAAATAAAATAAAATAAAATAAAATAAAATAAATTAAAACAACATAAATAGATTAAAATAAAATAAAATAAAATAAAATAAAATAAAATAAAATAAAATAAAATAAAATAAAATAAAATAAAATAAAATAAAATAAAATAAAATAAAATAAAATAAAATAAAATAAATAAAATAAAATAAAATAAAATAAAATTAAATAAAGTAAAATAAAATAAAATAAAATAAATTCAAATAAAATGAAATAAATAAAATAAAAAGAATAAAAAATAAAATAAAATAAAATAAAATAAAATAAAATAAAATAAAATAAAATAAAATAAAATAAAATAAAATAAATAAAATAAAATAAAATAAAATAAAATAAAATAAAATAAAATAAAATAAAATAAAATAAAATAAAATAAAATAAAATAAAATAAAATAAAATAAAATAAAATAAAATAAAATAAAATAAAATAAAATAAAATAAAATAAAATAAAATAAAATAAAATAAAATAAAATAAAATAAAATAAAATAAAATAAAATAAAATTAAATTAAATAAAGTAAAATAAAATAAAATAAAATAAATTCAAATAAAATGAAATAAAATAAAATAAAAAGAATAAAAAATAAAATGAAATAAAATAAAATAAAAAAATAAAAATAAAATAAAGTAAAATAAAATGAAATACAAAAAAATAAAAATATATTCTAAAATAAAATAAATTAACTAATTAAAATAAAACAAAATTAAATAAAATAAAATAAATTAACTAATTATAAAAAAAAACCAAACTAAATTATATTTTCAATAAATTAATACAAAGTAAAAAGGATTAAAGTAGATTAAAATAGCAAAATAAAATATGGTAATATATAATAAAATCAAATATTTCGAGATATGACAACCATAGTGTTACAATCTGGTAACTGACAACTTTATCGTAAAGTTTGTCTTTGTACCGAAATACTTCTTTTTTTCGTATGTAAAAAATAAACTGAGATGTCAACGTCTTTCGACACTTTAAGAGGCGGTTAATAAGTTCAGAATGGATGTTTTGGAGATACCTCAATCAGAGTGGCAAAAGTGCTTAAGGGATTTTTGATGATTAATATTTCGTTTTTCTTTCTGTGGTCCCGAAATATAAAGCGAAGCAGTCGTGTATGTACATAGATTTTATTTTTTTTTTATTTTCTTTCATTTCATTTCATATCAAAATGTATGTATCATATTTTGTTCTTTTAAAGTCATTAGTAGTAAAAGAAAAAATCACAAATTTAATAAAGAATTACCATGCACATATGCTGGAATATTTTTAGTAAATATATCACTGAATAATATGAATTAATTACAAACGACCTAAGCAAAAAGATGTAATTGAAAATGAAACGAACTAGAAAAACCCTACTTATTTGGTAAATTAATTATTTGTATTTTTTCCGTTATTTTAATGAAATTGAGAGGGATCTTTCGAAAAAATGCAGCATGAAATAAATAGTAATACAAAAAAGTTTAAATCACAAAAATATACAAAGATAATCATTACAAGCACAACATGGCATATGCATACATATTTATATATGCATATGTATGTAGGAGTGCAGATAGATCAGTTTGTGAGTATGCAAATTTAATGAAAAAATGCAATGAATGCGCACAAATGCATATTTGCAAATCGTAGAAAGAGGAAAAAAATGATAGCACCAGAAAAAGTGAGTGAGTACTAACGCCAAAAGAAAAAAAGCCGAAAAGCAAATTTCACGCAAATCACCAATGCAAACAGTGAATGCAACAACAACAATTAAATTACAACAAAGAAGTAAACAGAAAAAGTTTCAGCATACAACAATTGCATAATAAATGATGTTGTAAAATAACAAAAAACGAAAAAAAAACAGAAAAAAATGAAATCGAACTCAATAACAACGGAATAAAAAATGGTTATTGAGAGTAGCGGCCGCATGCATAGTCCAGCAATTGGAGTGAAGTGGATGAATTAGCGCAGCTGAAGGGGGTTAGCGACTTGGCAATGACCACTGAAGCGACCGCCCCCTGCAGTGTATTTGTTGCTATGCAAAGCAAAAAAAGAAAACAATAAAAATAGAAAAACACAAAAACTTGCATGTCATTGCAACGGGAATTGTGCAGTGAGCAAAAAAG
>JAWMAG010000041.1:12565000-12567500 GCA_037013455.1 Ceratitis rosa
GTTTCGGCCAATAAGCCCAACATATTTTCAATTAAAAAACTTAAAGAGATTTTCATATAGGTCATAACACCCAAACAAAATCTTACTTTGAGGTGCACACTTTGGTACGGAGGTCTGATTGGACCTTACTTCTTACTTATGGCGAAACTGTCACTGTTAATTCGGATCGACACTTTTTGGGCCTGCCACTGAAGAACACGACTATATTGAAGAACATGGTAATATGTGATTTTAACAATATGGTGCCGCATGCTACACTACACGAGCGAATATGGTTTTATGGAGAGGGAAATTTCGCGGTCGTGTATTCTCTCGTCTTGGCCATATTAACTGAGCACCGAGATCGTGCGATTTAATACCGTTGGGCTTTTTTTTGTGGAGTTTCGCCAAAGACTTTGGTTATCAGAATAAGCCTTTAACTCTTGATATCTTAAAAATCAACATTCGTCAAGTTATAGCTGAGATACCGCCGATATGTGTAAAAAAGTGGTCGAAAACTATCTCAAATGGATCGAAGCTGGCAAAAGTTCAGGAGATGGTCATTTGATTAATGTAGTGTTTCATATATATAATGGCAAGGTTCGAACTTTATAATAAATAATGAATTTAATGAAAATCTTATTTTAAATGCATTTTATTTACGTTTATTTTCGAAAACGTAGAGTGTATAACTCCGTATATTGTGAAGAAAAAGAATACACAAAGTTCGGTTATAGAAACTTACTAAGCTGAACGGAGCGGAATTAGAACTGAAGAATAGAATTAAGTATCAACGTAGATGTACTCGTAATTCTGGAAACTTAATGTGCAGATGAGCACGAGGAAATCCAGCTAAACCCTTTGTGCGGACCCTTTGTGCATGTACGAAGAGATGAGGCACTACATGTGGCTCATCGCTACTTAAATTATCCACGCTACACAGCTTTAATCACGTCAATATGGCTTCATAGGGCACGCTGCACTGTATATGATATGGAGTCAATAAGAACTACTTCCACTTCTGTCGAATTACTGCCAACTGACAGCCAAAATCGCTATAAGATTAGTAGACAAATAATATTGCCAGCTTCAGATGAATTATTGATAAAATCATTTGGAAAATTTCAGGATGAAAAAATAGGCAAAGTTCGGTTCAAAGGACTTAGAAAAATCTAGACAACAGGACGCACTTAAGCTACTCAAAAAAGATTGAGGTCTACTACACCATTATTTTGGTAAGCCACGCCTGTACTGAATGAGCTACTTTTACTTTTCTATGTTAACATTTTGACAGCCGGTATCCACAGCTCAGAATTTCGATCCTTCTGAGTGTATTTCTGACATGAATGGAAAGCTCCTCATAAAAATCCAATATTTCCTTGGAGGTGGCTTAGAATAAAATGTAGTTCCTACCATTTCTTGGAAAACCATTAAGATGCCCATTACAAATTTGGAGAACACACTCGTCCGAAAATAATTTTAGCTGTCATGAAGCGCCAATTTTACGTATATTAACATACAATCTTCGGTTCAACTTTCTTACTTACAAAAATTCGCTGCCTACACAATTTATCACTAGAAATGTAGACTGTTTGGCACGCGTCAAGATGCACTCAGACAGACAGTAACAAATAATAAAACATGATTTTGGTAATAAAACAAACATAAATATGTATGTATGTATGTCCAAAAATCCAGAAAAATGGAAAAAGCACAATAAAATTGCAGTCAACCCAAAAGTGATTAATTTTTTTTAAAGAACAGCCACAGACAAAACTGTCAACACTTGACCTAGAAATGCGAGCGAGTGTGTAGAATTTAAGCAAAGAAGAGGCGTATTGTTTACATATATACCTATGTGCATTTTATTTCAAGTAAATTCATATACATATGCATGTATAAATGCATAAAAATTGAGAAAATAAATATAAAAAAGTCATCAAGTGTTTATTTGAGTAATGACAACCCACATAAAAATCATTTACAACATTTTAAAGTAATTTTTCAAAATTTTTATTATTTTATGTAGAATTTTTTTTGGAGATTTTAAGTAGGGTTTTTAGCTTCTTTTACATTTAACATTACATGGCACGCTTTAAGAGATATACCCGAAAAGTGGGCCAAGTGTTTGGGATGCTTTGTGGAAGGCACGAGCCAAAGCGGCGCAGGCGGACTTTAGCAGTCTAGATCATAATCTAAAGAAAAGTACTTTACAGTAATAAAACATACAAATAAGTGGAGAAATTACAAAGGCAGGAGTGTGTTGAAGTAATACAGTTTCGGGGTAAAAATATGAGAGCTTTAATTTTAATTATTATACATATATAAAAAATATACTAAAAATTGTGATAAAAATAATTGCTGCTGAAAAAAGTTATGATCACCAAAAGTGCACATTAAGCATTTCTTATGTTCTTCAGATAATAATTACATGCTACCAACACATTCTAAATATTTTAACAACAACAAAAACTCAAACATCAACAGTAGCAATAACAGTAATTATTGTTTAAAACTCCAA
>JAWMAG010000041.1:12572500-12580000 GCA_037013455.1 Ceratitis rosa
AATATTACTGTACACTGCCGCTACTGTTGTTGCTATTTTTAAACGACAAAATGCGATCATGCCACACGTCGTCAATGCCCACTTCTTCTTCTGCTCACTTAAGCTAACCATCAGTTATGCCTGTTGTTAAGCACACGTTGGATGCATACTCGTAGGTGACACTGCTTGTATTGTACTTTATTTGTTGTTGGCCCCACGTGCCGCCAACTCATGCCACACCAAGTTGCTCATCTTGATCGGTTGCATAGGTTGTTGCATAGGCTGTTGAATGTTGCCCACTTGCACTTGCGCGTGCCCATTGCCACTGTCATTGCCACACTTGAAGCGTACGTGGAGCAGCAGCCTCCGATGATGTTGATGGTTGCTGTGGCAACCTACGCGTTCGCCCAACTACTCTTGGGCCACATTAAATTTTTTCTTAATTATTTATTTTTGTTTAGTTATTATGGCATTATTTTTTTTACCTCGTAGTTCTTTATTATTGCGCTTTCATTATATCGTTGCAGTTCGTCGTTGTTGCGCTGATGCTTTGGCTTGTCTCGTGCCACAAGTGCAATTATGAAAATGTAAATAAAACTCCAAATTGCTGCGTCACAACATGTGCAACATCATCATTATTGTCAGCGTATAATAGTGATGTCAGCAAGCGACCAGATGTGCTTTTGCCAGTAGCAACAGTAGCTACGGCAGCAACAATAATAAAAGCAATTAATAGCAGCAGCAGCATCTGTAGGTGCCCCCAGCTGTTGGTCCATTGCTTGGCTGCCTTTTTTTTTGATTGTTATCATTCATTTCTCGCTTTTATTATCTACACTGCTTTTCTCTCTGCCTTGCGCTGTTTCTGAATTTTAGCTGTTTATTTGGTTTTATGATTTCATCTTCATTTTTTACGTTTGAATCTTCCACTAAGAGTACTTGTATACTCTAAATTTTTAATTGCATTTTGAGTGAAATTTTTAATAATGATTCTCAAAATCAAATAAAAGTGGTTTTTAAGTTTTCCAATGGTTGGAATTATAAACCGTTAACATTTTTTATTTATCTTTTAAATCGTCTTACTCGTGCCACATGTCACTTCAACTGCTCTTTGTCGTATCAAGTGTTTAAATTCAGAACGGTAAATACTTACTCAGAGAAAGTTGTTATGTTTAATACCGTTATTTCAAATGACTCATTTATTTTAAGTGATTTTTTTATAAAAAAAAATATTTTTTATATTTTCATACACGACAGTGACAGTTCTGGAAGGTGTAACAAAGACCAACTTCTACTACTACTACTGAGAATAAGTAAAAGAAAGGTAAGGTTTTCTCTTTAGGGGAGCTATAAGAAGATGAAGACTTTATTAGTCATGTTTAGTCCTTGAGTAGGTTCCTTTGAGTAGAAACCCGTCTGCTACTACTCAAACAATTGGTGGATCGTTTTAAAGTTCTAAAAAGCAGATGACCCAAAACTCGGTTCTTGAGAGGTTATTCGAAGAAGTATTCTGTATGCTTAGAGTTTATGCTTTATTTCATTTTTTCATGGCTTAAAAATACATTTAAATTGTAGGGCGAAGTTTATCCCATCGCAAGCAGGTGACAGAAATCCGCCACCGACATATTAATGAACTGAATGGACAAAATTCGCTCTTGAAGAGGTGCTACTATCCCATCCACATATCCTTAGCTCAGCCAAAACCACGTTACAAACCATTTTTATCCGATACATATTGTTTCAGTCTGGCTTTTTCACATAAAGTTCAAAAATTTGTATTCAAGGATAGTGCCGCTTCCTTCTTTGATTCCTCTGAAGTCTTAAATGTTAGATTCTGCTTTCCCTTTTAATTAAGGATGGGTTCATAAATTGAACCATCTTCAAGATGATCCCCATTTTCGCTGACGTGACAAATTCTCATGCCCGTTCAATGTCTGCAGGGCTCATTGATCGCCCAACATTAATAACCTCATGAAAAAGCTCTGGACTGCTACACAGAATTTCTTTCAGAACCGAAAATACACGATAGAAACATCTATGTGAAGTGTGCTACTTCTCAATGCACCTTTGAAAGGAAAGTATTTTGCTGACTTTGCCACATTTATGTGTTCTGATATATGACAACGGTGATATAGCTCTGTGTTTTTTTTTTTTTGGTTGGCATTATCGTCTGCATACCAATTTCCAGCTGAACTCTCTATTTTCCCAAGATTTTCTTTTTATTTTGGTAGTGACAGTCAGAGTCGATTACAATAAACTCTGTCGTACCTCTATTCAGGAGATGGCTGCACAGCACAAACAATATCTATATCCTGGTATGACAGTCCACGTCAAGATGGAAACTGAACTTGTGTTGCAGAAAGTCGAGACAAACTGACAATACAACCGAGAAGGTCGGTAGACTAAGACACTTTGAAAAAGGAAGTTTTTTTTTAGAAGGTAATTGGGTATCTGAGGGGACATTATCTTATAGAATGATATCCAGATAGGGTTAGAGACTCTACCAGAGCTACAAAAACCAGGAGGAGGGGTGGGCTCTTTGCGCTTGCTCCTCTCTAAGAAGCAGAAACAAACTTCGAATCACTGGATATACATTTATGGATAGGCTATGACCGAAGGTAAACTACTCATGAATGACATAAGAGAGTCCAAGTGTACAGAGAGGGATCGGTAGGTTAAATGGAATTTTCGAACCTAAGCCACTGTTGAGTAATATACCTTAACTTATAGCCTCTCCATCTGTTTGGATGAGTGTGAAGGAACTTTTTCTGTTTATTTGCCTATTGAAGTCCTTAGACGTGGTTTTCACCCAGATATGTAGAAACTCTAAAGGCTATTGCGGGCTATGCGTAAGTTAGACCTCACCCTCACTGAGGAGGATGTTCAGAGACAAGTCCAGCGCAAAGAAAACAGTCTTTTCAGCTTAACGTCTATAAGACTGGATTGTACCAAGAGACTCCCGGGCGACTAATATCATGGCTACCACTCTACGGCAGTATGGAAGCACAATTGGTAGTAACGGTCGGGTTACAAGGTCTGACCGGAGACTTTAAACCTTGTACAATGGGAACAGGAGCTCTCGGTACTTGCTCCGATCTGTTCATTGCAGCAAGGACCTTCTGGTAGAATCGTGGTGGCTGTGGTTCAAACCCAAATGCGGGAAGACTTGGCTTTATATCAACTCGGTGTGGAGTGGCATTGCAACCGGGTGCCGGACCGTGAGGTTAGGCCGACATCGGCAGGTACTCACCAAAAGTATATCGGACGTTGTATATATTTATATATGTATTTGGCGCTTTGTAACCGCTAAAGTAATTTTCGGTCCTACTCCCATATGTGGTGTTTTTTTTGAAAACTTTCTAATAAATGGAGGGACTTAAAATTTTTCTCAGCCTGATTAAGGTTTTTCATGATAGAAATGCACTCATCAGGGTTGAGAGTCCCTGACGAACATCGACTGCTGATAGGGATTCTGCAATTCTGGATTCTGTTCTAGCCAGAACACGAACCCACGACGCTTCACATGGTAGCGCGCACTGGGAACCACACGACTGCTGTTACCGAAATTATTATAGGAAAAAATAAGGGGTTATGGAGGGTCCAGCCTAGAAGGTCATCTCAAAGCACTTAAAATATTATATTTATACATATATATGACGAACCAGGTAGGAGTACAGGCTAATCGTGTTAAGAGAAAGCAGAGTAGGTATAGATAGAGTGATGGAGAAGCAACATAGCTCACACCTATGATAGGTTAACCATCAACTTGCTTACACGGTTTAATATCAATAAAAAAATATTAAAAAAAAAATTTTAAATTTAAAATATGTTAAAATAGAAATTAAACATATCAAATTATTTTAATAACAATTTAAATTTACTTTAAGATCAAATATAAGTTTTACAAATAAATTATCATTGGCTTTTTAATTAATAAAAGTTAAAAAAAAATCAGGCGACCGCAATTTGGTAATTTTTCATAATTTTGCTTACTTAGTAACCTTCTCACTTAGTTTTTAATTGGTCTGTAATTTTATTGCTTTTTTTTATAATTTGATTTTCTAAAATTCCTTGTACTCATTTACAACAGTAGCCATTCATCTCTTGCTGCAAACAACAACATATGCATGTCCGACGGTAAGTTACATTGATTGTGATTAAGTGCATAAAATTAGAAAAATCTTGATAAAAATTAAACATACATCAAATGAGAAATGTTTTAACCACAAACTGAGAGTGACCAAAAAGTAGAAGAAGAAACCCCAAAAATGAGCTAAGTAAATAAGTCAGCCAAAAATATGGGCGTTAAAAAGGCAGTGGCATTTATACAATCATTCAAATAACTAAACAACCAAAATGATGTACAATTGAAAAACAAATGTACGCTGATGCACAATAATGATTAAAAAAAGTTTTTCTTTTTTTTTTTGTTGAAGCGAAGTGAAGATAAATGTGCCGAGAAAAATGCCACATAAAATTAGCTGCAAAGCTACCAAGAAACTTTAAGGTGGCGATCAATCTCGTTTAAAATTAGGCACAACCAGGCAAAGTGGGCAGCAAAATGGGAGTTGTTGGAGGCAGTGTGGGGCATAAAAATAGTTTACATGCCAACACGTACGAATTCAACAAAAAGAGTGGGAAAATGAAAAATGTACACAAATTTTTGGTTGTAAAAATTTAGAAAACTCAAAAAGAAAAAAATTTTAAAATTAAAAATAAAAGAAATAGAAAAAAATCCAATCCAAAATCAGTTATCAGCTGCACTTTTACATGAAAGCCAATGTTGGCCACCACTTTTATAGCCACACACCACAGCCACCGAGGGCCACCGTAGAAAAAAGCTGCTGCAGTAAAAGGAAACACTATAAAAAATCTTAACAATTACAACAAATGAGCAGAATGGGCTGAAATTCTATGAAAAGCTATGGTGAACGAGGCAATGAAATAGATTTTACAACTTCAAATCTACGCTCAATTGCCTGCAAGACAAGTGACCACAGCTAATAAATTACTCAATTCAACGGCTGACGATGGTGGAGCAACTTTTATTGCCGTCGAAGATACCTTTAGGGGCCCGAACAAGCGGCGATATATCTCGGTAGATAAATACATCTTCATAGCACCTTTTTCATACCAAAAAAAAACAATAAAATAAAAAAACCCAAAAAAAATATTTTTATTTGTTTGTTAAAATGAAGATGGATGAAGTGGTCAAGCCCACAATAGTTGGCAGCTGTTGGCCAGAAGGGTTATCAAACAGAAACAATAAGCGAACAAACAATAAACAAATCCCTCAAATATACATATGTACGAGTAATGTAGATCAAATGTTAGATCAGTTGAAGTTCACTTTTGAGATCGGTAGTTTACAACTCAAATTACCTACACTAACAACAGACATGTTGGGTTTCGTTGTATTTTTTTCTTTATTTGAGTTTATCGCTTTTTCTTTAATATCATTTCTAATGGCAGTTAAATATATGGCATTTATTTATAATTGTTTATGATTGCATATGCATATGTATATATGTCCTGTGTGTGTGCTAATTAATAATGACGTCTTAAAAGGCTATAAAATAAAATTTTGAGGAAAATTTCTTTGTCATTTAAAAACTCATTATATTTGAATTTTTAAAATTTTTGATCTATTTAAATAATTTTATATTTCTTGGAAGGTGCAGTCTATTCAAGTCTAATTTTTTATGAATTTATAGCACCCATTACTCGTCTATTGTGTAAGGAAGCTTTTAATTTATGTTGAATTTGGTAATAAAAATACTTATAAATGATTTCTTCTTGATACATGAAAACAAGAAAAGTGGATGAGAATCGGGCTATGGTATATTGCGGCTATTTTTATATAACAATTTTATATTCAATTTATTTTACTTTATATTCTTTCAATTTATTTTATTTCATTTATCAATTTATTTTATTATAGTTAGTTTTATTTTAATTCATTTCTTTTAATTTTATTTTGTTTTATTATATTTTATATTATTTAATATTATTTAATTTAATTTTGTTTTTTTTTTTAATTTAATTTAATTTTAATTGCTTTTGACCTGAGTTATGTTGAATTGTTTTTGGGTTTTCGCTTAAATGGAACTGTTTCAGACCATATATTTTTTTGGAAATAGTGAAAAAATTACAACAATAGTTTTGGACTGTAGAAGTTACGGCTGCTATTTCGGAAACCACCACGTTTCCTCATCAGACTTCTTTTGTTCGAATGGAATTTTTTTTAATTTTTTTTATTTCATTTTATTTTATTATATTTTATATTATTTAATATTATTTAATATTATTTTATTTTTTTTAATTTTATTTTATTGTATTACTTTAATTTATTTTTATTTTATTTAATTTCTTTTTGTTTTGTTTTATTTTATTTTATTTAATTTAATTTATTTTAATTTTATTTTATTTTATTTTATTTTGTTCGTTTTATTTAATTTTATTTAATTTGATCTATTTTAATTTAATATTATTTCATTTAATTTTATTTAATTTCTTTTGATTAAGTTTTATTTTTTTTCATTTTATTTTATTTTACTTCTTTTATTTCTTTTTATTTTATCTTATTTGATGTTATTTGATTTATATATTTTATAATGTTTATTTTATTTTATTTTATTTTATTTTAATTTATTTTATTTTATTTTATTTTATTTTATTTTATTTTATTTTATTTTATTTTATTTTATTTTATTTTATTTTATTTTATTTTATTTTATTTTATTTTATTTTATTTTATTTTATTTTATTTTATTTTATTTTATTTTATTTTATTTTATTTTATTTTATTTTATTTTATTTTATTTTATTTTATTTTATTTTATTTTATTTTATTTTATTTTATTTTATTTTATTTTATTTTATTTTATTTTATTTTATTTTATTTTATTTTATTTTATTTTATTTTATTTTATTTTATTTTATTTTATTTTATTTTATTTTATTTTACTTTACTTTAATTCATTTTGTTTTATTTTATTTTATTTAATTTAATTTTATTTTTTTTATATTTCAATTTATTTTATTTTATTTCCATTTTTATATTTTCCTTGCTAACACAGACTCTTTATATTTTAGTGTTTATTACATTTCTTTTATTATTTCTTGTTTATTCAGTTATATTTTATGCACATAGGTTTTTTTTTGCTTGACATTAAAAAATCTTTCGTTTATGATTTAACCATAAAAAAATGCGAGCTCGCACTTGCAGCCAATTAAAGTGACTTATCACTGCGGTTTTTCATCTTCATCACCGGCATCTTTACTGTAGTGGAACCTTTTCCTTTATTTCTTGTCTGTTTTTTGGGCATGCATTGCTGTTACTGTTGTTGGCACTTAACACATTCAGCGCCGTGTTGCACTTTTATGACACCCAAAGCTATGTAGAATCTTTGAGTCTTTGGTGCCATGATTACCACCAGCACTATGTGTGGTTGTGTGTTTTTGTGCTTTGTTGGTGGCCACTGCAATTATTATTATTCCACGTATTTTTCATTGGTTTTCTGC
>JAWMAG010000041.1:12585000-12660000 GCA_037013455.1 Ceratitis rosa
ATGCACGGTAATTGTGGTGTTGCAAGTGTAACATGGATTTCTGAGCAGGTAGGGAGTGGCGAAGGATATGAAGGATATGAGTTGTACAAGACACTTTAGACTCATTTCAAAAGCTGTTAGTGCCTAACATACGTGTATACATATAAAGTTTTACATTACTAGCATATACATATGTATATATTTATTTGTGTGTGTATACGTATGTGCTTTGTGCATTCATATCTTAATGCAACATTATTTATTGCCTTGAAGTGTAAATTTTCAACTTTGTTTGCCACCTCACATGCTTAAAATTTGATACATATGGTACTTACATACTTATGCATTTAAATGCATATCTACGCTTATCAGTCATGTTACAGCTCCTGCCAAAGTTGCTTATTTATTTTCTAAGCGTGTAATTTACTATATTGACACATTCACATATTCACATACAAAAATAAATATATATATTATATACCTGCACTCATTTGCAGCGCCTTACTCTTCATATTTGTATATACCATACATCTGTGTTGAATGTGTATCTTTTGCATGTAAATTACGAAATTACTCATTTGGTATTCACTTTGGCAGCTGCTTTAACTGGCACTTTGCATTAACTCAATTATCTTTGCTGGTAATTTCTACATATTTTGCATAAATAATTACCTTAGCAATTGAAAGCAAATACTACAAGAAATGTATACACACACACACAAGCATACATTTAATTTATTTAGATTTTCCTAAGTATGTGTAAATAGTTTCCTGTGAATTTATTCCGAAATTAAGGACAAACTATATTTGAAATTAACCAAATAATTTTCAAGTAAATTAAATTAGTGCGGTTTTCTCTATAAACATATTTATGTATATGTGCATAAATTGATATATATATATATTTATATATATTTGTTGGCTATTTAATAAGTGTATAAGTGTTCGAGTCCTGTTCCGACTAACATAAAAAATTATAGAAATAAGCGTCTTAGTATTAACTATAGATACCCTCATATGGTGAAAATATCAGGAAGCAAACCACAAGAAGCTCGGCCGAAAATCGAAAAATACATATTTATATTATATATATATATATATATTAAGTAGGAAACACCGATCGATACTCTGAGGATACTTATGTATGTTGGTCTTTTTAATGAGATTCCTCCCCCCTTTCCAAATGCTCAAGCTACTTGTAGTGTATTATGAAATTTGAAGAAGAAATTTCGAAGAAAACGATAACCGACCGCACTTAGAGCTTGACAGAGGAAGCGGTAATATTCCACCAACTCATCATCAACTATGTTCCTGCAGCTGCGGCTAAAGTCGTTTGAGAAATAACCCATCCTTAAACCATGAGTCCCCACAAGACAATGTCCGGCTATTACGCCGGTAGGCAAAACAACTTATGCAGGTTCTGTTTAGAAGGACTAACGACCAGAAGCAGCCAGAAACCCAAACCAGGGACGTTTTGCATGCAGTGAGAGTTTCTCTAAGATCTCTCTACATTTTATTGCCACCTTTGAGGTGGTATTGTAATAGGTTGGGTTATCATATTAGAATCGAGCAACCATGAAGCGGTTTCCGTTATTGCAATTAATTCCGCTTGGAAGACACTGCAGTGATCGGGAAGTTTCCTTTTCAGTGTGTATCGGGAATGTGAAGAATACTTTTATACAGAATCGTCAATTCACTTTCAAAAAGAAGTTTCTAATGATGTCGTCATGTCATGTCATTTTCCGAAAAGTTTGGACATGTATTAGATAGTGTCTCTAGAACCCTCTGTTCGCGTCTCGTAACGATCAAATTTTTCTTCTTTGCTTTTCCCTTTTTTCTTAACTTTCACAGGCTTTCTTTGAGGTCAACTTTACACCAGCCAAATCATTTGCCTAGACAGGAACTGATGGTAATCACTTGGTACGAGGACCGAGCTACAAGGTGAATGCATAGAACATCACAGCTATCGGAGCTTCTGGCGAGTCACTATCGATATGTGTGTTTAGGCCTTGTTCTGATGAAGCATAATTCCCCCCTGTTGGCCAAGGCTAGGCGCTTTTGTGGGATTGCTTCTTTCAGATAGTTCTATTGCTGACAGTATGGTTCCGAGCTAAGAGTCTGGTCGTAGGAGAACAGCTCATCCCACCCAGATTACAGCAAACCCTCCCTTGCCAGCAATTCTGGCTTGGAGACTGTATGTACCGCCGCTCACTGCTCTTCGACCATGACCATTTCCGCTTGACATTGCCACAAGTGATCCACTTTTCATCACCATCACCATCATCTGATACAGCAATGGATCGATTTTTGCACAGAAACGCTTTCTAGATATGGTAAACTTTTTTAAAAATAAAATTGAGTTCAACATTAATTGCTAAATAGTTCCTGATGGCAGCTTAAACGATTTTTTAAGAGTTCCAGCTCCGAGTTTTAGTTTGGATATTGATTTTTTCTTATATAAAGGAAGAGCCAAAAATTGTATGTCTCCTCCGAATGGAAGAGACCTTAGTATTGTAAATGTCAATAACTACGATATAAAGACAAATTAAATTAATAAACTAATTTAATAATTACTAAATTAATTTAACAAGTTTGCCACCCTGCACTAAAAATATTATAAATTAATTAAATTTAATTGAATATTAAAATTATTATTTTTTTTTAAACAGTTAAATTTAATTACATCTTGAATATTTCCCTTGCAACCAATTCGATTTACCTATGCAGCCATTAAGGTGCCTTTTCTTAAATAAATCAAGCACACAAATCATTTCAGACACTCAAATGAGAAATCAAGACAAATTCACAAATAAAATTGACTTTGACACTGCAGCAGAGCAATTAGATTTATATGCCTTAGAAGAAGATAAATGTATTGAGTAATACCAGCAGCTCTAAGATATTGCTCTGCAAGCTTACCTCCACATAGGTACATGTACATATATGAGTAAATAAATAAACTTACAAGAAATGTGGTATTTAAGTTAGTACGTACAAATGCACAAACATAAATACGTATGCGTATGCCTAAAGCAGGTAAGAATTATAAAGAGTCTTAGAGACTTTACAGTAAGCAATCAAATCTTTTCTATATTTATCGAATGCAATTATCACTTCAACAAAACAAAATATATTTGCCAATAGAAGTTTCGTAAGATTTTTTTTATTAAATATTTTATTTATTTGTGTGTATGTATATTTCATGTGAAGTGCACCTCTCGAGTACTGCATCCAAATATATATTGATTTTCATGCATTTAACATATTTTCTTGGTAACTGCAGTAATTCATATGAAAGTAATATATTTTCCAAGAAATGCAATAGAGATAATGCAAGTGATATGTAGTTTTCTTAGACACTTGAGGGTCTGCAGGAAAAACTAGTTTAAAGAAAATAAAAGTTTAACAGCAAAAATATTTTTGACATAATCAGTGTGGAAATTCGCTAGAGATGATAAAGCTTATTGGCTAATTATAGTCCACCAAAGAGGACATTCGGTCAGGATGTAAATATTATGACAGTAAACAAGTGCTTAGATTGAAAATCTTGAAGTCTTTGCTCTCAATTTACCATAACAAATCGTACAAATCGCACTTCAAACATCAAATTATTATGCTAACCCAGAAGACAGAACATTTGAGAAAATTAAAAGTTATCAGAATATTACGATTTTTTTTTTTTAATTTTTTTTTTTTTTGATATTTCTTAAGTCATTTATACTTGCTGCCTGACATAAAAAATCAAAAAAGTCCTTGAAATATTTCGGTATGAAAAATCGTCACCCCTTCATTATTCTCGTACTTGTGATTATTATGCTTGTCATCCTATCAGGTAAAACCTTGGTTTATAAATATACTATTTTTTCATTAAATACTAACCATATGAACTATTGTACTTCGGTCTTATCTAACACATATACCTGTTACCCGGAGTCCCAAAACATATGCAATCGGTGGACATATGTATTATACAGGTGATCCCACCTCTACATAGGCTTTAGGTTATCAATTCATTTATCAAAATACGTTCACACTGAAGCACTTTTTTTCAGGGTTCAAATGTTGGTACCCGGATTTTTTTCTTTATTTTCAAAGAAAATATTTTCAAAGAAAATATAACCTTAATTAAAATTAATTTAATTAAGGCCATAAGGACCATATTATCTCTGACCCTTTGTCATTTTTGGTTAGCTTCATAATTCCATCACTGTAAACCTTTTGTGGCTTATCGTCGTAGATTTTACCTCAATGATTTTCAGTGGTACTTCGGTCGACTAATTTTTTTTTTCACAATTAAGAGAGGTTTTTTCAGACGTCAAAACAGATGGCAGAAGGTGCAAGATATGTGCTATAGGGTAAGTTCATCAAAGCAAAGCTTCCCAAGCAAGCTCCGCAAAATGTATGCCTGGCCAACCAACATTTATGTGGTCTACTGAAATACCACACTTTTCTATTGATCAACTCTGAAGAGCTTATTGTAAACTGGTTAGTAGAGCTCAGTTACGCCATATTCTAGCAACTCACAATGGACAAGTCCCTTTCAGTTCCATCGTACACTCATAACTACCTTGTTTTCCATCACCTTAGGCTTTGAAGTTATTTACAGAAGCTCACCGTCATTTAACCTTGCTCTTTTTCTGTATTTCAAGTAATTGTATTTAACCAAGTTTTTATCGACTGTGATGAGTTGCTTGAGAAATAATTTTGTCTTACCACGTTTCAGAAGCCTTTCACTGATGGTAATTCAGTAAGTAAAAATGTTTGATGCGTTAACTAGTGTGGAACTCAATGTGTTTACAGCAACTTTAAATGAAAACGGCTGTTGTCGGAGAGCAGTGAGTCCTTACAAGCGGTTTTAAAACCAGAATTGACGACCAGGAAGGTTTTTTGGTGTGTTTGATGGGATTGGCAAGGAAAATTATCCACTATGAACTACTCTTCTACGATCGAACTCTTATTTTCGACCTGTGCTATCAGCAATTGGACGTCTGAAGGAAGCTATCACCCAGATATGTTCTCAGCTTTGGCCAACAGGATGTGAATATCGATTGTTTGGGACGACGTCAGACCACAGACATTGACAGTGAGTTGCCAGAAGCTGCGAGAGCTTGGTTGGGAGGTTCTTATGCATTCAATATATAGTACGGATCAAGCACCAAATGATAACCATCTGTTCCGGTCTATGGCGAAGGATTTAATTGATGAGGCCTGTGGCAATCAAATAACACAACTTTTATAATAACAATACTTCTAACAATTGTACATAAAGCCTTATATTTAATGCAAAAGTAAAGGATTATTTTTTAAGAGATCAAATATTTATTCAAAAAAATTTAAATTTACTTTTATTCATGCTTTTCTTACACCTGAAGATTGTTATTAATAGACAAAATCTTATTTAAATGATGAGTTTTCAATAAAACTTATGTTGTCCACATTACATAGTAAAAAGTATCTTAAAAATTTCCTACTTGGCATATAAATATAAGTGTCCTTTAGACAAGTGTCTTGCTTGTTCTTCCATGCATTCAAGGTGTTGCTGAATCAAAGGATAATCCAATTTATTTTACATTATAAATTGAGAGTGTCGCCAAAGAGCCGCCAGCAAAAGGCCTATTATCGGACAACACAACCAATATAAGCAAAAGCATAGAGTGAGAGAGAAAGGGAGGGGAAATTACATATGGTGTAACTGCAGAGTGGGGACACAAACGAGTATAAGAAGTAAAGAGAAAAGACAGTTAAGGAAGGAAGTATGTAAAGCTTCAGTGCCTTGAATGCGATTATAGATCTGTATATATCTTGTAAGTGTACTTGTGGTGGTATATATGTAGATTAAATATATATTTGCAAACTATGGGGTCTTTTACTCTATCTCTTTCTCTCTATTGCCCCATTGCGTATGAGTAATCAATAGGTTTTTGTATTTAATATAATTTACAGCCTTTCAAGAGACGATTTTGACGGCAAAATGCAATCAAAGCAAAACAGTGCTATAGAAAATTTACACATACAAAAATACGTACTTATACGTATGTATATACCACTACATGCATGTATGCAGCACAGTGTGCATACTTGCCTGTGGCAACATTGTATAATAAATACGCTGCAGTTGAGGTGACAAAATGAATTATAGCCTTGATTTTACACACTCTCATACATACATATATACAAACATTTAATACCATAAAATTTATATGCTAGATATTAAATTGCCATTGAAATGAATTTAAATCTTTTTGCAGTAAACTAGGAAGTTTTTTAATGTTGCAAGAGTTACATAAATTTCAAGCTTAAAACTGCAGTTTTGCACTTATAATGTTTCAAAAATACCAAACTTTACGGATTTATCGTAATAACCATAAAAAGAAAGCAAATATTTGTATGTGTGTATTTCGCAAAAGTAATGACTTTTGAGCTGTTATTGCAGTGCAAATCTTAAAATGTCATTAAAAATTTCTTTAACTGTAATTAAAACCATTAAAAATAAACATTTCATTGCGTTTTCATTACGGTTATCAGTTGATGGTTGGTTGCGGCGGCTGCGTCACACACACACACATATATATACACACACACGAGTACTTGCGCTTACCTTAGCGTATTTTGATTTCGACTATGCTCATGCTTTGGCAGTGAAAATGACAGAAATATCCGTCACTACACTAAATACTGTCGCGTTTAACCCGCCGTCAGCGCTGCGCACTTCCCGCTCTTGCAAAATTTTTCTTGCAAATTACAAATATTTCGCTGGAAAAGGCAAAGTTTTTCGTCATTTCGAGTCATAAAGCTTGTTCTTCATAGGACACAGGCGATAAGTTGCTTTTTAATCATCGTAAAAATGCGCAAAAAAGCCATCAACTTCATTCATTAATTCATTCATTCATTCAGTTATTCAACCATTCATACATTCAGCTATTCATTTGTATAAAAGCGGAAATAAAAGCGAAAGAAATGTTTTTCAGTTACAAATATAAAATAAAATAAAATAAAATACTCGTCGCTTTCGCATGAATGAGGTGAGCGTTGGGGCTGTTAAAAAAAAAGTATTGCTTTTTGTCTGGCGTGATTATAAACGAAATTTTTAGCAAAAATCATTAACAACGTTCGTTGGTGGTCCGTGCGGGCAGTAGATGTTACTGTCAGTCATTATGCAGCGTAGGTAAATCAAATTCCGTACAGTCACTAGTCATTTGGTAGTTGGCGCGATGAATGGAGGAAAAACTAAATTTATTTTTTAGTATATTATGGTTCTTGTTTAAAAGGCTATGAAAACTAATAATACAATTAAAAAATTTATAAGAATTTATTTTGAATTTGAAATATTAGCCAAATTTTATCTATTTTTTCGGCAAGAATTTTTTTTTAATTTTTTAGGAATTATTGCTGGCTCTGTTATTTATTATATATAATCCAGTTTACTAAAAAAAATTTGCCTTGCGCTGATTTTTACATTTTTGCGGCAAGGCGTTCTTAACAAAAAGCACAGTTCAATGTATGTGTGATGGGTGTAATAGAGTTGGGAGAAATAATTCAATAATTTATGAGAAGCGGTTCAACAATTTTTTGATTTTCTGAAATTTCCAAAAAAAAAGTCCTTTATATCCAAAATGATCTTAATAAAAAATCTTGGCCAAATCAACGATTCATCAGGCCAATGCATTTCATTAAATAATTTTCGGATTTTCCACAGCAAATTCCCTCAACCATACGAACGCGGCTTGGTATAACTTCTATTCGATCTCTTAACTTGTGGGAAAATGATAAAGAGGAACATCACAAATTGGAGATGCAGCGAAGATTGCTTCAGGGCTTAGAAGGCGCCTATTATATATGTATTACATGTGTATGTATAATATTTACATTTCCACCTACGCCACTAATGAGTCACTCAATCTCACTATACTTAAACCAAAACTACGCCATTGACATAAAAGTTAATTTCCTTATTTAGCTTCCACATACACAGTAGGTACTTTCATTAACATAATAGGTATAAGCTTTATTTTCGCACATTTGATTTTGCATCCGCAGTCCGTCAAAGCACATAAAGTGGTCATTTTACTTTACACATTTAATATGGTTGAACAAACTTTTTGCAATTATCCGTTGGCCAATGCGTGGACAAAAGAAGAGATAGAGCAAAAATTTTTGTTTGCAATAATAGGAGCCAAAATACATACGAACAAACAAACAAACATACGTGTATGTATATTAGGGTGATTCAAAAAAACAACAAATTTTTTTTTCTTCTTTCCAACATGCTTAAGAGTTCAATATAGATGTAAAAAGATCCCAGTTAAAATTTGAGCGCTTAATATTAATATTAAGGACGTCCGCATCGCACTTTTCTATTTCCCATAAGAATAACATAGGCAAATATTTGTTTGCGCCTTCTGATTTTTATTGCTTATCCATCGTAAGTCATACGAAAAATCCCTGCACATACTTTTGTAGAGAATTGAACGCTCTACAAAAAAGGTCTCATATGATTTTTCCGAAAACCTAACCAGCTGAAAGTTATTCGAGGCCAAAGTTCAATATGCTGAAAATTTGACCGTTTGTAATGCATTACAGTGAATTCGATGAAGTTATGGAAATCATTTATCAAAGTTTTATGTTTTTCCTTATTGAAGGCGTTCAGAAAACCTTTAACTTCAATTCTATGGAGTAATAAGCCCAGTGAAACTCATTGAGAAAGTTTTTAGAATAAAAATTTCAGTTTATTTTGATTTTTAAACGAAACATTCTTTTTGACATTGAGGATTACTATCATGAGGTCAAAATTAAGTTGCATTTGATTTTTTTAAGGAAATAATTTATTATTCAGCTCATACAATGATTTCAAGTAATTAATTCTTATAAATACTTTATATTATTATTATTGAAGATTTCTTTTTAAGCAATCTGGGTAACGTTGCCGATGTTCTCGTACTACTTGTAATAAATACTGTAGTTGCTCTTCATCTTTGGTGAGGTAGTTGTTATATTCTTATTAAAAAACCAATCAAATGAAGTGTTGTACTTAACATGATTTCGAAATTTCTATAAATAAAAATTAGAAAAATAAAAATTTTTTAAATAATGTTAAAAATTTTTTATGAAACTATTTTACTTCTCCAAATTACAGCGGAAAATTTATGAAGATTTCCTGAAAGCCTACATTAAAGAAAAACATAAAACTTTGATAAATGATTTCCATAACTTCATCGAATTCACTGTAATGCATTACAAACGGTCAAATTTTCAGCATATTGAACTTTGACCTCGAATAACTTTCAGCTGGTTAGGTTTTCGGAAAAATCATATGAGACCTTTTTTGTAGAGCGTTCAATTCTCTACAAAAGTATGTGCAGGGATTTTTCGTATGACTTACGATGGATAAGCAATAAAAATCAGAAGGCGCAAACAAATATTTGCCTATGTTATTCTTATGGGAAATAGAAAAGTGCGATGCGGACGTCCTTAATATTAATATTAAGCGCTCAAATTTTAACTGGGATCTTTTTACATCTATATTGAACTCTTAAGCATGTTGGAAAGAAGAAAAAAAAGTTTGTTGTTTTTTTGAATCACCCTAATGTATATACAAATTCATGGTATTTGCAACAAAAACGCCGTACAACTTTTGCCCGCTATTAAAAAGTTTAGCTCAAAGGGTCGGACAACTCATTAAATGTTATCTGAATATCAACAGAAAAAGATAGTCATAAAAATAAAACTGTCTAAACTGCTTTTTCCGGCGGGTTTTAGGGAAAAATCAGTCGAAAATATACTTATGTACATATTATATGCATATATAATATAAATAATAAATACAGAAAATTTTTGCTGAAAAAAATTAAAAAAATTATTATAATATTAATATAATATTATAATAAATAATATTATGAAAAAAATTTATATAAAACAGGCCACACTTTGTGGTGGCTTCCTGTACTTTTTCCAAATTTTATTCTAATTTGCACTGCAAAGAAGATTCATCTATGTCAAAATTTTCAGTATGTACTAGTTTGTTTGCATCAAAATCTTTCCAAAAATGTCCATATGAATTCCAATCGGATCTATGTTTACACACTCTCTAGTTGAACGTATAAGACCACCTGGTAATCCGCAGCCGCAAAATAATAAAAAGGCGAAGCAAACATACCTATCCACGATCTACACTTATTTCCAAATCACACTAATTTTTGTCAATCTGTCCAGAAATTTTTGAGATTTGCAAAACGTACATATGATTATTTTTACAGAAGATGACTTTTTAGTGGTTGGATTACGCTAGATGACGTCAGAGAGATGATATTTCGTACTAAAAAAGTTAATGGGAAAAGTATTGAACTAACACAAATCAAATACACTATATTCTAAGACAATTTGAAACCACTTGGATATACAAAAAAGCTGGAGATATGGGTGTCACATGAGTTAATGAGAAAAATCCCCATGGACCGAATTTCCATCTGCGAATCGCTGTTTAATCACTGTTTAATCGACGCTTTTCTAATGTGGAGGGTGACTGGTAATAAAAAGTTAATCACTTACAGCAACATCAAATAAACAAGGTAGTAGTCAAAGGGTAGTGTGCCGCCAGGATTGACGGCCAGGAAGATTTTGTTCTCTGTTTGTTGAGATTGGCAAGCAATCATCTACTATGAGCTGCTCTTCCATCGAAAAACTTTTAATTCGATCCTGTGCTGTCAGCAATTGTACAGTCTGAAGGAAGCCTAGAAGCGCCCAGCTTTGGCCAACATGAGTGGAATTGTGTTTCATCAGGGAAACGACAGATCACACATATCGAAAGCGACCCGCCAGAAGCTCGCAGAGCGTAGTTGGGAAGTGTTTGTGCATCCACCTTATAGCCCGCACCTTGCACCAAGTAATTACCATCTGTTTCTGTGTATGGCGATTGGTTTGGCTGATGAAGACTTGACTTGTCTATGAAAATCGGTCCATGTTTAACATAAACTAACTAACAAATGAAGCCTTTAATTTAAAGCAAAAAATAATGGATAACTTTTTACTACACTAATTGTGTAGATATTGGTGAATAAAAAGCATTATTTTTTATTATTTTATTATTTATTGTTTTTTATTATTAAATTTTTGAAAATTATGCATATGAAAAATAATTATTTTTTATGCACAGGAAAATTATTCACAAGAACAACGCAATTAATTTGTCCAGCCACAGGACTAACCTGTATGTCCAGTAGGTAAAACTTTTTTTGTTTTATTTGTATTTCTATGCATTCATATTCAGTATTATTCTAACTACCTTGTACTCCTTGCCATTTCATTACTGTCTATTCAGTCTGGTTGATAAATAAAAAGCAATACTTTTGGTACCGCTTGCTGTTACTTTGCACTCAATCACTTGCTTACCTGCACACAGTTGCATGAAGTATTTTGCAATTAATGTGTCTTTAGCGTTTTGGGTGTTAATCAAATCTGTTTACCTCTTTATTTTCGTCTATTTTCAGTTTCATTTTCCCTTTTCATTTTTAATTTATTCAATTGGGCGAAATATTTTTGGCAATATATCAAATGTCGTGCGAATTTTCGCGCCAGACAAGCAGACACCTGCATACATGTGTGACACTTAAAATGGATTAAAATATTACTTGGCATCGTGAGTAAGTATGTATGTATGTATGTAAATATTTCGACATTTATTAATATAATGTCATGCAGACAAATGTCTGCATATTTAATATGAAATGAATTTTGATAGCAGGAGAGAATTTTCTACATACATTTCAATTGTTTTTATTTACTTTTTTTCTTTGAACTTTAAAGATTAAAGCTTTTACTTAGCTTTAGATCTTTCATAAAATACTTTGGGGGAAAACTCAAAACTTTTGAAACAGTCATAAAACAAAAATATTTTCGTTCTCATAGAAAGAAATGGCATATACAGAATAAGTGAGGTTAGATCCCTAGGTTTAAATTACGCGGAGCTCGGGCCTTTCGAGAATTTTGTTAAACGTAATCATCGATTACTCCACCGAAAAAGTATAGATATTTCAAAGCCTATTCTAACCAATTTCTTAACGATTTACGTTTAGCACCAGGACTCAAAAATTCGCATGTGAATTTCTTTTTGGTTTATTCATTTTATTCATTTTGTATGCAAAATACCTTGGAGATTTTAGAGCAACACTTTACCACCAAGAACCAACATTTTGGGAAGACATAGATACTGATTTAGTTTGTTCAAACTGTCATATTTAATCACTGCAGTGACAGAGAAAAATCCGGATCATTCCGGTATAAAACCTCTCAGTCACGGGAACTCTTGGATATTAATCAACTCCTTCGACTAGCAGGCCTCACCACGGTTAAGTTCTTGTACAATACCATTAAGCCGCAAGGGTCCTCTGTTGCTAGTTTAAAAATTTTCTAGAGATTACTAATATGCTGGATGTCTGTACTAGGTGGGTCAAAGATAATGGAAAATCGACTTATTATATTTATTATATTTATTAGTACCATTCTTCATATGTACTTCCGCGACATGAGTTAAGTTCTGTTGATGTGGCTGCTAGCCAGGGTACTTGAACCAAAGTTATACCACTTAGTACGAGTTTCTTCTTACCTTCTCTAATTCGCGATTTTTTTTTTTTTTGTATACCTGATAATGGCTCTGAGTTTGTTGAAGTCAAGGCACTCAAAATACGCTTTTTCATGTAATAAAGTCAGATGGTTCTTAAAGTTAGACAGTGACAGAGTAAGTATTCGACAGACACTTCATTCTCTACGTCCGATAGCTGTGTCTATCTAGTTGGATATCAGAGAACCGGTAAAGAAAGATTAAATGAATTGCACTTTCAGCTTTCAATTATGGTCATGTCTGCCTGACCACTTGGAACGTGATATAATGAAGCCATATGCCGTTGGACTTTTAGTAGAGGTTAGTTTTAGAATATTTTGAGCCATGAACAGATTTATATTCGTTTCTTGTTCTGAGTTTGTAGTAGTCAAAGTAATTCCTCCTTTGAAAGTTGTTCCTCTGCTTGGTTTCCGTAGAGGGCTTCTTCATTTTATCACCGCTTTTTTTTAGAGATTTAAGCAAGGATAAGGTCAGTTAATCTGTCAGAATATATGTAAAGCCATTGGTTGATCATATATTGACCATTCAGCTCTGCTTCTGTGATTGCAGTATGTTCTGCTTGGAATGCTGTGTATTGTAGTTATCTAGCAGTTTCTTGTTCATACCAGTTAAGAGTCGTGGTGAGTAGATCCCAGAATCTACAGTAGTATAGAGTGTTGAGCTAACCGTGAAGATGGATTTGTTCTTTGATACAAAACATTTATTTACTTCCTATTCCATCCTATATGATCTTATTATTTGGAATTTTTGTAGAGGAAAGATTATCAAAGCATGATTTGAAGAGGGTGTAGCGTATCTCTTACGGAATTTTTTGTATGATAAATAATACTTTGGCATGTCCTCTGCTACAATTCTTCCCAAGCTGAGTTGACATCAGTCGGATTGCGTTAGAGCTGTTCAAATCTAGAAGATTAGTTTTGCTGGCTTTGAGTATAGTCAGGTTACTAGAGCTTTAGTGACGAACAGGAACCTCTTTTATTCGACAAACTCAGTACCACAACAGCTCAGCCAAATCCAGAACCATATATTGACACTTATTACCATTTCTCATGTCAGGTTTGATGGCGCAGGAATTCTTTCAGTGAGCGTAAAGTGTGGTTGCAGTGGACACAAAATTATTTTTATAATTTACTTTGTACAAATACCACTTCACTCCTCTTTCCACCGAGAAATTTTTATCGCTTTTCTATTTAAATTTTATTGCTACAAAAAAAAGGACGCCAAAAATATGAAAGGCAAACATTCCCAACTGTTTAAAAAGCGATTTGCACGATTTCGTTGGCGTGCAACACCGACGAAAACACCGAGAAAGAGTCCATTGACTTTATGTCCATCAGTTAAGCGCCACAACAGCGCAGCGCGAAGTCTCATGGCGAAATACTAAATAAAATATTTAACACCTCATTTGCTCACCTGCACAACAGCGCTCATAATTAGCACGGGTAGGTGTTGGCGAACGCTTATGAAGGTACTAATTTCAGACAGATTGATTATGTTTTGATTTTTCCCTTTTTTTTAATAATTTCCCTCCCATTTTTTCGCAATATTTTGACAGTTTTCGTGTTATGAAATTTATATACATATTTATATACATTCATAATTTCGTTGTTTTTGGCATTTGCTGTTGACATGCGATTAATAAATTTACCGTTAGCTTTTCAAAGCTGAAGAGTACAATAGTTATGGTTTTGGGTATGCGATATTTGCATGAAACTTTTCATTTTAACTTTTTTTTCTTAATTCTTTCGCTTTTGTATGGATTTTTATAACCCAAAGTTTTTACGTTTCCCGAATTTTTATTTTTATTATTTTTTTACTAAATTGTACAACCTTTGCTATTATAATTTTTTATGGGTTCATTTTCCAGCGGTCAATTACTTGAGCGTCTGTGATTTTTGTTTACATGCATTAATTCACAAATTTTTTCACTCATATCCTTTTTACACTTTTTTATATCCTTTCAGCTTGTATTTTTTTTTTTTTTTTTGTTATTTGAATTCTATTATGCCGTTTTTCTTTGCTTTTTTTGAGTCGCTTGCCTTTGTTATAATTTCAATTTAATTTCCGTCTGTGTGTTAAGCAGCGTGAAAAACTCTACTTAGCTGTGGACTTTGAGGATTACAGGTACATTGAGTGGCTCTCTCTCTTTATTCATATAATTTCTTTTTTAGTATACTTTTTTTTTAATTTTTTATTTTTGAAAAAAAAATTAAAATTTCATTTTGTGTGCAAATTTGCGAAAATTGTTTACGCAAAAATTGTTTTGCAAGTGACACTTTTGTTTAAATGTGCATTAAAAATTTCATTTCTTTTAATATTAAATAAACATATTTTTTTTCATTTCTGAAGCCACTTAACCCTTATACAAAGCGAAGTACATCAACACAAAGCAACACCCAGCTAATGGTTGAGCAAACGGCGCTTACTGAAGCGTAGAAAAAAGGAGTATATTCGGTATTTGTATTCGACACCTTTGTACAATAATGTAAAAGGAAGAAAGTGGAGTGCAGCAATGCTGCTAATTTAAATATGGAGATCAGTTATAAAATAAAAAAATTAAATTTTAAGAGTTCAGTTGCTCATAGCCAAGAGTGGTGGTAAATACTTTAATCTCCATATAAAAATAAATCCTCAACAGTTTGAAAAGAACCTCAATCGCAATAAAATTTAATTAATAAAATCACTCCGGTTCAGAATTTTTCAACTTTAGACCAAGCGGAGAATTTGGAGACTTTTCAAAAAACTTTTTAAATGCACAAAACTTTTTTAAAACATCTAAATAACATATTCTTAGTGTTTTTAATCCTTTTTTGGCTAAGTGTAGAGTTTGGAGAGTTCGAAAATTGTTTAAAAAGTAGCTTAAGCCGTTAGCCATTTATTATTTAATGAAGCCCCCATTTCGCCAGATACTTATTTACTAATAGTAATTTAGTTTTTGTAAACATGGCCTATGTGAAGTATTTGGAGACTTTTCTAAAGAAAGAAATTATGGGTCAGACTAATAAATTATGCACAGTTAAAATATTCCCACAATCTCTTTAGTCTTTTGCTAAGTGTAAAGTTGGGAGACGTAAGTACATCATGTAATCTTGTACGTAAGTACATCATGTAATCTAAATTTTAATCAAATTAACAGTAACTGGAGAGTTTGAAATTTTTTAAATATTGTAGTATAATTAACACATGAAACTTATATTTTTTATGTAAGCGACGTGCTGACACTTTTTTTAAATTTTTAGTGCAAAGTGTAGAGTTTGGAGAGTTTTCAAAAAACACCTAAAAACTAATATAAGTCATTAGTTACATATTAAATATTATATAATAAAAGCTTTTGAAGAATTGTACAAAATAAATTTTTGGAGACTTTTTAGTTATTACCACATTAGCACTCAAATCCACTGTAGTAGCAAAAATTTCCGCTAAACTCATTTTTAAAATGTCAGTAGGGGCAAGGGAGTATTTTTTCTGAATAAATAATATATTTTTTATAATTTATAATATTAACTTGATTCAGCTTTCATATAAATACATATGTTCATACATACGTATATGTGTAATCTTATTAAATTCAATATAAAAACTCAATTTAATGCTGCTAAATATTGTTACTGCCTTCCACTATAAATTAATGAAACTTGTTAATTTGTTGCAACCGCCTCGAATAGCTTTAAAGCGTGCTAATGCAAAGCGTTTGGGACTTTAAAGCGTAGAAATTTTCAACTTTTTTAACAAAAACTTAGACAATAATATAAATAAAGTTTATCATATTTAAAAAAAAAATAAATTTGGGAAGGAATTAATCCGAAAGCATCACTAATTTAATGAAATGTTGATGGGCTCTCCAACACCCAACCGGGATGTCGCGCGGTAGACATGATGTGAGATATGCATGAGTACGAGATATGCCATGTAATCTATCTTGCGCCTCGAATCTTGTGTCTTCACATGCACAGCTGCGGCAACATTTTTGTCTGCTACACAAATGAGTTAATTGCAACACGTTTCGATAGTAAAAAATTGTAATTGTTACCAAGCGAAGTGAAAAAATAAAAATAAATTATTTCTCCAAAATGCTTCTAAGTTTGAAGTAGCTCTTACACAACTTTCAACTAATCGAGACGACGCGGTAACAAACAAAACTTAAATTGGGTTGAGTCAGTCAACTGAATTGCATTAAATGCCACACAAGCAACATTAATATGCAACACGCATGCATCGTAGCATCGACTTCATCTCTTTTTAATAACTTTAGCAGCAACTCTCCGCTCACTGCAGACTCAACGCCAACACAACATATCGCTTTCTTTAACGAACCGATTTGTTATGCTATTTAGAAAGAAGCCGCTTAATCAAGTGTGCGATCATTAAAAGTTCACACGCTGATGAGTCACAGAGTCACAAAAAAAATAAAAAATTTAAAAGCCAAAAATAAACAAAAAAGTGCAGCAGAAATAACGAAAGCAGTTACCTATACAAATGAAAAAAAATTGAATGGGAATTAAGGTTTCAAAATAAACAGTTGGGATGAAATGTGATAGCAGCAAGAGATAGCGATCAATACTTGTTAATTCAATAGTTACATACATACCTCTATAAATAAGTACACAATCAATTGGGCACAAATTTGTTGTATTCTTGTTTTTGTATTGTTTATTAGTTACATCGTTTGCCCACCTTCTCGGTAGACCCAATAACGCTCATCTCATATCGCTCATCGCTCAGCATCGGTCACAGTCATCAGTCAACGTACGCTGCGATGAGCGGTAATCTCGTCAAATAATTATAGAACAGTTAGACTGCTTTATGGTGTAACCGAAAGATACATATAAAACACCTTTCATATAATGGTCAAACACTGATTCTTGAGGCTTTCTTTCGATGGATGCACTGGGAAAAATATTTTTTTTTATTCAAATTAAAAATAAATCAAGTTAAGTAAAAAAAAATTAAATTAAAATAAATTATAAAATAAAAAATAAATTAACCAAAATAAATGAAGATCAAATAATATTACATAAAATAAAATAAAATAAAATAAAATAAAATAAAATAAAATAAAATAAAATAAAATAAAATAAAATAAAATAAAATAAAATAAAATAAAATAAAATAAAATAAAATAAAATTAAATAAAATAAAATAAAATAAAATAAAATAAAATAAAATAAAATAAAATAAAATAAAATAAAATAAAATAAAATAAAATAAAATTAAATTAAATAAAATAAAATTAAATTAAATTAAATAAAATAAAATAAAATAAAATAAAATAAAATAAAACAAAATAAAATAAAATAAATTAAAATAAAATAAAATAAAATAAATTAAAATAAAATAAAATAAAATAAAATAAAATAAAATAAAATAAAATAAAATAAAATAAAATAAAATAAATTAAAATAAAATAAAATAAAATAAAATAAAATAAAATAAAATAAAATAAAATAAAATAAAATAAAATAAAATGAAATAAAATATAATATAATAAAATAAAATAAAATAAAATAAAATAAAATAAAATAAAATAAAATAAAATTAAATTAAATTAAATTAAATTAAATTAAATAAAATAAAGTAAATTATAATAAAATAAAATAAAATAAAGTAAAATAAAATAAAACAAAATAAAATAAGATAAAATAAAATAAAATAAAATAAAATAAAATAAAATAAAATAAAATAAAATAAAATAAAATAAAATAAAATAAAATAAAATAAAATAAAATAAAATAAAATAAAATAAAATAAAATTAAATTAAATTAAATAAATTATAATAAAATAAAATAAAATAAAATAAAATAAAATAAAATAAAATAAAATAAAATAAAATAAAATAAAATGAAATAATAAAAATAAAATAAAATACAACACTGAAAGTAAATAATTTGCTGCTGAAATATAAACATATATTAGACAAATAAAATCCACTAAATATTTTTTCCTGTGTACCAAATGTGTCTCAGCAATAATGACAAAGCTACACTAGTTTCGGATTTAAACAACCAGCGGAGGTGTATACAGAGCAACAATGTGTACCATACAAATATCACCCTAAACAAATAAATGAATAAATAAATAACTAAAGAAAATTCAATTAGCAACGCAAACAAATCGGCCGATCTCGACACAGATCAATCGCTGGATGCCTTCGCGGCGATGGTAAAGATGTGATAGACAAAAAATAACTTTGCCTGTTTGCTTATTGCTGATGATCGAGACTGACTAATAGACTGTATTTCGTAAATTTGCTTAACAATTTTTATGCCAGTTGCTGGAGCTCAATTTTCACATTTAACAACCAAATGAGAATTTTATTATTTACTCAAAGAGGCATAAGTAGTTTTAATGAAATTGTGGCAAATAACAATGCAAATATTGGTATTACAATTTTTTAGAAAAAATGATAATAAATATCGGTTGGTGTTGTGAAACTCGAAATTTCGGAATACCGACATTTAATAGAGAAATTATTTATTAATTAATTTATTTTAATTAATTTTCGGCTCTGTCTGTGAAAATTTTGACTTTTCTGTTTAATATAAAATATTTTGGGACCAATCCTAATTTTTCGGTATTACCTAAATTTTTTTTTGTATTGAATAATAATATTTATATATTATTTAAAAAAAATTCAGTTAGCTTTAAAACACATTTTCTTACTTGTGGAAAATTTTTTGGGACTAAATTAATTTTTTTCACAATTTCGGGATATAACACTATTCTTGATAGCAATTCATGCATTAGGGGTCACAAAATATTAATCACACATTTATTTAGTTACCATATTCTAAGTGATATATAAAGGTGATATATAAAGGTGATATATTGAGTGAGCTATGCCACATCGCGGTCATTGAGGTCAGAAAAACAGTTGTTATATATTTTTCTAAATTTTTTTTTTTCAATTTAAACATTTCTTGTAACGCTTATCGGTCACTTGCATCTGCTAACATACCTTCATCTGTTCGTCTGTTTACTAGTTGACTCATTATGCACCTTTTCTATCAATTGTTTACATATCACACGCACACACACACGCTCAAGGGAAACCGAATACATTGCATGCAAGTACAATAGTAGAAGAAGAAGAGGAAGAAAAAACTAATGAAACTACATACGTGTTGTGCCACAAACGGCGGCTAATTGACATTTGTTAATCGCTTTTCTACTTACAGCAGTTATTGTTGTTATTGCTTTTTATTATTTACACGAAATAAAGGCAGATCACCCACAATGAACAATAAATGATGATGAAATTGACTTAAGTTTTTATTGTTTAACGAAAACAAAAGAAGAAAAGTTCATTATTTTTCTTACTTGTTTACATTTCTCTTTTCTTTAACAATCTCATGTCATTGTTTTTTTTTTTATTTTTTTTTTCTAAATTTTATCTCATTGATGACTAATCGTCAACCAAATTTTCCGCTGCTCTGCATACATTGCTGCCTTTCAAAATATGTTCCAATATATGATTTTTTTTCTGCCTTATTCTTCTAGTATTGTTTGCATTTTTTCGATTTTTATCTCACGCTCAACCAATGGCCGGATACATCGCGCGCAGACGGTAATTCTCATCAATCAACGTGTGCTGGCATTTTTGAATTTTTTATTAGCATCTACTTTTCTTTTTCTGCTTTACTATTGTTTGGTGACTATTTGTTTTTCATATTGAACTGGTCACCATTGAATAGCAAATGGAAAATGTATGAGGTTAATTATGCGCGGATAAGTGTAATTTGCTTGTATGAAAAGGATTAGTGTGAAGAAGGCGATATGAAAGGGGTTCAATGAGCTTAGGATCACTGACTTTCATGTTGTTGTTGCTGGTTTATGTAAATAAAAATTTATTCTCAAATTCTTTATATTTATTTTTGTAATGCTATGTTTTTCCTTTCCAGCAGCAGGTCTGGTAGTATAATAATCGTTATTTTTAGAATAAGTCTTAAGAGATTCTTAGAATCCTTCAACTTTTACTTGAAAAAAAGTTAATCCTAGCCTCGCAAACGCAAAACAGTTCTTAAGGAATACGACAGTGGAGATCCGCCAAAATCTCAAGCCTTACCGTATGAATACCCATCAGACAATACTCAGTCAGAAGTTTCATTGTGTACAAGAATTTTGATTCGGGAAAGCTGCTTCGCTAAGCTTCCGCGGTGCACTTTGGACCAGAATAATTTCACAACCACACATGTGAGACACTTGCATAGTTTATTCGTGGATCACTTGCCCAAAATCAGAATGACCGAGATGAACCTATTTGCACTATGTACTACTTATCCAGGACCCTTGTTATTTTTATACTGAAGTAAGTCTACGCCAGAGATATCAATAATTTATTGACAAGTTTAGAACCATAACCATCAGTGAAGCCACGAATGTAACAGCCGATGAGCCATCTGAGTAAATTCTGGCCTGCCTTACGGAAAACAATCTCTGAAGTCATGGCTGCCTTTTAGCAAATATCTGCGCTAGAAAAAACTGCAACAATCTGAAAGCCTTAATTTCTTAATCTTATCTTAATCTTATTCTGGTTAACACTGACTAGCTCTCGACCAAAGGCTACCACGCCGCCCTTTTCGACAAGCCTTAACCAATGAGTTGATGTAAGAAATAATGGTAAGTAAGCAGATATTCGGCGTCACATCGGACTACGCATGGCTTTGCGGGCTAAAGCACCTTTTCGAAGACTTCGTAAAACTCTGAAGACTAACTCACCAGATGTCGAGGGTCTTGTAGAGTTTGGCTTTTGTGCGTTGAGAAAGGACCTGCTGATTTAGTCCAAGTTCTTGTTGGCGAAAGTGATTCTGCATTAGATTTCAACATTGCTAGATTTTTCTTTGTGTTAATGCTGGTTCTTAGATAGATAAAATCATATACAACATCAAGGTGAGGACTGCAACTGCGCTGACCAATTGCTTACTCAGTTCAAAGTAGCACTTGTGGGCAAGAGTGATTCTGCATGGGATTTTAAGGCACCGAATGTACCTTTGCTAGTGAGCTCTGGAGCTCTTATTATTTTATCCAGCATCAAGTATAGAAAACCAAGCGATAAGGGGTTACACTGTTTGAAACCTCCTTTGGTACCGCACTTCTGGTGTTGTCCAAGGTCAGCTTACACAGCCGTATAAGTTGCTAAACGCAAAATATATATATTGTATGTTATATACTAGTATATAGCTTTGGCGGGGATATCAAATTCAGGCAAAGCGGAGTAGAGACAGCTCCTTAGGGTGCTCTCAAAAGCAGCTTGGAAGATGAGGACTATGTGTAGGGGTTCACGCAAGTGACCTAAGTTTTTGACTGCCAATCACCTGAGAGAGGTCAAAAAACGATTCTTTCCCACGCCTTCCAGTTTTAGATCAAGTTTCCTCTGGGTAGCTAACAAACATGCGTTTAGTAACGAGCTAAAGCGAGAAGTCAAATCTCAATGAGAAACACAAAAAAAATCGGATTATATATTTTAATCTAGGCAACGTAATAGATTTTAAACAAATCGAATATGGAAGCTGACTCACTCATTTTCGGGAAGAATAGTACTCTAAGAGTATTCTAAACGTATATAAACAAAAATACCCCTCCCCACAAAAATTCATGGTCCAAAACTCGATCCAGCCATTCTTGATTTTAAGCGAGACAAGCCAAGATAAATTCATTCTTATATAAGATGTCTAATCACAAATATAAATTATGCTACCAGTGGATGGAAGTAAGTGTCGCAAGTGACTTAGAGATATAATAAAATATTAAAAAAAAAAAAATAAGGCCAATGAATATATGTAAGCACAACATATTCTCATTCAATATATGAACTCCTTCAATAAAAATTTCAGTTCTTTATGATTAAACGACACCCCTGTTAATTTCGATAATTAATTGCCTGCTACTTTCTTATAAATATCTCATATATACCACCTAAGTATGAACTTCTATTGCGTCTTTCGAAAAGAGAGTCTTCCGAAAATTTCACCGCTAAAAACTTTTAGTAATTAATCAATGAAACCAGTTCATATGTCATAGCAAAAAGGCAACCCTTTTCACAAACACACACACACACAAACAGTTGTATACATAAGCAACTTCAATAAGCAGTGAAGCATAAATAAATAAACGCGACGTAGGCAATTATGAAAAGTTGCTAAAATCAACAAATGCCACACGTTAATGTGGCAATTAATCACAAGCATATTTAAACAAAATTCAAAAAATATACTTACTTATATGCATAACTATGTATGTGTGCACACAATATGAGTACATGCATAAATATGAGTTAGAAAAGGCGCAGCGTCTGAAAGGTGCCAGAAGGACTAAGCTTTGTGCATAAATAATTACCACACAATTATGGTTGGTGAGTTGAAAGAAAAGCGGTGGCAGCGAAAACGAGTTGTGGTTGAAGTGGTGAGTGGAAATGGCAACTGCGGTCGCTATTGAAAACATTGCAAAAGGCGCTGCTGCTGCTGCTGCTGCTGCATGAGGCAATTTTTAGGCGCTTAACCAAAACGACTGCCGAGGCAAGCGAAACTCTTTAGCTGGAGAAATGTAGCATACTTTTAGGCTGCACAATGTGAATGAGGATGTAGGTAATTCATCAAAAATCGCCTGCGCTTTGTTCAAGTAAGCGCCTTTATGTGTATGTGTATGTGTGTGTTTGTGCTTTATTTTTGTGTGTTTTGTTTGTGGCACACTGCGCTTCGGCTGTTAATCTGCTTGCGTTGAAATTCACGCGTTGTTAACTCTTTGCGTGCCCATAGCGTTAACTGGATTACGTTAAAAGTGTTATAGCGCGGAGGCAACATTTTAAATTTACATTTTAAGCGCATTTATTTTTGGTCAAGTAAGCGTGACATTTTGAGTGGAAATCATATGAAGAGGGTTATGGTAGTCATTAGCTTGGCTTTTAGAAGTCCACATGGGTGGGTTGACTCTTTCTTTTTTGTTTTTGTTGATTTATAAAGAATTTTTAATGCTTTTCGATTATGAGGAAAAATTAAATTTTTGATTAATTGGCGTATTAAAGGGCTTCGGCACTCGACCGTTTGTCATAAATATTTACAATAACATATCAGCAATGGGTAGTCTACAGCATCTTTAATAAATATCTATTAGTATTAGGAGCAAAATCAATGCAGGGTATGAGGAAGCAGAACACATTTTCCACATGGTAGCAATCAACATCTTTCATACCAACACCCTTAGTGCAAGATGAGGAAGCTCATATAGAATTGACCCCTTTTGACCAACTGATCACTAAAGATCTAAACCTAGAATTTGTTGAAAACACTCTTCGCTTCTAATCCATGGGTTCCCATGCGTTTGCTTGTTGTTTGGCTTACAGAGAGGAGCATTCGACTGTATTTGAAAGAAACCTGCCGTATAACGACCCACCTCCGTGAGTACAAGTGACTTGCTGTGACGTAGGGCTCTATCAAACTCTACCATATAATTTCATTTTCCCATTTTCAAGCCACTGAAATATTCCATCTCAGTAGGATGCCAAAGAACCAGACTTTTCAAGAACAATCCAGTCTCGCATGTCTGCATGGGTAAAATACAGCCGCTGGATATGAGGATAAAAACCGGCCCCAAAAGTCTTCAGGAACCGCTTAGATGGAGCTGAAAGAGTATAATTGGCCAATTTTTTCAATACCTCAACGTCTTTCCAGAACTAAGAGTAGCAAAACTAAGCTCCAAGAAGAAAAGTCGGCATAAAAAAGCTGTACACAGAGGGTTCATCCAAGTCCACCCAGCGCATAAAACCACGTATAGAGGGAGCTGCCACAAAGGTCTACCTGGGTTCAGTACGAGGCTTCACTCACATGTCTAGGCCCATTCTAAAACCGTTACGCTTTCATACGGAGTACATGAAGACAGGCGAGTGGTCCCCCCTGCGGGTTAGGGGTTCAAGAATTTACCTGCGGTAAGGCATGCCTGTCGTAAGAGGCGACTAAAATCCAATTGTTCCCGCGACAGTCGGATCTTTATACCGGAACGACCAGAATTTTTTATCCAGCCAAGGATTCTCGCTCCCGCAACATTCCCCAAAAATTACTTTGAGGAATATTTTTGCGGTTACAACAAAACAAAAACAGGCGAGTGATTGGAGAGGCTAAACAAAATACCTTCCGCACGGATGATGGAAGAACAAAGGTCCAGGCTTAAATGAGCTAAAGACGTTCCTACTGACAGAGAAACGCGAAAATTAGGGAAAAGCCTAGAATACGCCTCTAAACGACCCACGTCCCAGAAAAACCGAGCGATTTGAACCAACGGTACAGACCTTCAAGCAACTCTACATCACAAGCTAGCTGTCTGCAACTACAAGAGCTTTTAGAAGTCACCAATTAGCACAACACTTTCGGTGATGATGTGGTGGATGAGTACGTTCATCCAGATAACTTGAAAACTCTTTGACGGGCTTCTGTAAGGTGTACAAGAGGCAGTGAGGTAAGAGAGATAGAGTTGTGAAACTTTACAAGCAGGCTATCGCAAGAAGAGTTTTGGATTAGAATCGAGATTTCTAGCAGCCCACATGCTAAAGTCTGGGTGCAAGCATAACTCTCCAAACCGGAAGAAATCCGAGAACTAAACATTCCTGGCTGGCGGTTATATCTGGTTGGCGAAATAAAGAAGGTGCTGTGTATTGTGAGACTCAACACAAACGAGGTTTCCTTCTACGCTCTTGCGGAGTTTGATGGAATTACTGGCTATAGTTCCATACCATCACCGCAAGAAGGGTGAGGCTCAACAAATGGGAGGAGAGGACGCCATGAGCAGGTCTGCAACAACTCCCGAGGAGAGCGCTTTCGCTGACCTGGACAATGCGTCAAGGGAGATAGATGAACAAGCTCCAACGTACACCACAAGAGAACTAGAGCACTCAACTCAGCGGCTGAGACTAATGCCAAATTGGACACTCAGAGGACCAGTATTTCGATTACCACATGTTCAGACCAGTTCTAAAAACCTGGCCAACCGAATTTTAGTATGCAATGCTAACTACTCTACAACTGTGGCCGCAACTCCTTAATATAGCAAAAATAAAGTAATCAAGAGCGAAACAGAAAAGGAACTCCAATGTTGAGCACTTTGCAAAATAAAACACACTTCATTAAGTCCCCAAGCTGACAAAACCATTTTTAGACAACTTAACAAGCCAATAAACGTGTAGATTTTGTAAGATGTGTATGTATGTATGTATTCATATAAGTATGTGAGTGTGTTGTATGTGCGGACTGCACGCAAAGTCTTTTGGCCACCATAAAAGAAATGAAACTAAAGCAGTAAGAAAGCCAACAACAACAAATGTGTGTGTTTTTTTTGCAATAAAAAGCCAATGTACCCACATACACACACACACTTAGTTATGTGTAGCGTGAGTGTGTATATACATAACACCCACTGGACTGTGTCTACAAAAAGTGCTCAAATCGCAATATGGACTTTATGAAGTAATTGCACTTGTTGTTGCCGCACACTTGACATTCAGTGCGCAAAATAGCAACAAATGTACACACACATATACCCACATATATGAATGTGTATAAAACATGGCCTTAGTTTACTTACTTCACTTGCAACGCACCAAACTCATCCATTTGGCCAACAGCGCGGACATGTTGACATATAAAGAAGAGTGTGACTGCCGGTGCTGAATGGACAGCTGCTCCGCTGTGTGACAGACGGGTGCTAATTGTTTATGCCAGTCGCATCGGCGCACCAAGCAGATATGTATGTATGTATGTACTCGTATGCATGTAAACAACAACGAAGCGAAAAGAACTCACCTACGGAGCCAACAAACAGACGGCTACTGAGCAGTTGCGGTAGAGAGCTGGCGGAGCAGGCTTAAGAACACACAGTTTGTTGCTCGTACTAACCATAGCCACAGGTGCTGAGCGCCCGCTTTTGTTGGCACAGAAGTCATGCATCCATTCAGTGATTTACCAAATAGGTATTGAAGTGGAAAAAAGGCAAAAAAAAAAAACAAAAAGGTTTTTGCACGATTTGTCGTGTATTTTAAGAATTGTAATTTTTCGCTAAGGTGTTTATTGTTACATTTGTTCTTTCTTATGCTACTTAGTTGCTTAGAGCACTCGCTATTATTTGTATTACCATTTATTAGTGCTACAACTCAATTGCTGACGGCTTGTCTATCTGTCTTTGAGTGGTTAGTGTGTACTTGACAAATGTTAAAACAATTATTCAAAATAGATTTTTTTTTTATTCTTAATAAAGAATTCCTTTCTTCTTAAGTTCTAAACATTTGAACGCTAGAAAATTTCTGATAATTCTTTCAGTGACTACCTTATAAAGAAGGTCAGTTATGCAGCCAAACCAATGTCATATATTCAAAGTAAAAATATTTATTATAAAATCCACGACAGAGCTTCGGCAAAGAGCGTGCGTCCATAGAAACAGAATGTGTATATCTTTATATCAGCTCGACAGTGGTTGCACAATGTGCAGAGGCAATCTAGAGACTGGCTGAAGAAATAAAAGTTCAAATTTGAGTGGAAGAGTCTGGGAATATCGCTCTTCTCTCACTTTTAAGCTCACTAATATCGAGTTCTTCATGACAGATGCTAATTCAAGGTGAGGAAGTCCCTTTTGTTGTAATGTGACTGAGCTAATGTCGCCGACAATGAAAAAAAAGAACGTCAATAAAGTCAAGAATGTCCTCCAATATGAAGGAGTAGGTTGAACTGTCTAGAGACAGGAACCTTTAGAGACTTGAGCGATCAGCGGCTGCTAAGATATGTCAACAGCTCTGTTGACCGAGCTCCACACGGTGGTATAACAGGCGGAGGGAGCTATTGAGATGGTGGCCTGAATGAGGTAATACCAAGCCTAACCAAGTTACTGGGTAATAGGAAATATAGGCATTCATGGCAATGAAATAACAGATGAACTGGATAAAGAGTGATGGCATATTTATGGAGCCAGTTAATACAAATTTAGTTCTGGTAGAGGACAACAAGTGGAAGCTAAACTGAGAATGTGTGGAGGCATGCTCGAGATTTGGTTAGTCCTATTTAACGAAAAAAAGCTGTAGAATTTTTAATCTGCAATTGACGAGAAGCTCCTTTAATCTAACTGAACACTACGGATCTAAACCTAGACCTTACTGGATGTTATGCAATTCCGTGCCTATTGAACAGTTTGCAGTCAGAGGCATCCGAATGTATTCCAATGGAGCCTCTCGTATGCTGATCTATCTCAAAAGAACCAGATGTTACTGTGAACTATAACAGTCCTTACACTTCCAAAGTAAAAGTACAGCCGCTCATACTGGCAGAAAAGAACTATACCGGACCACAAAAATTATAAAATGGCAAAGGAGAATTACGGAGAGGCTAAGCGACATAATGCCGCACAATATAAGAAACAAAAGACCAGCATTAATCAGGTCAAAGACATTATCATTAGTCAAAACACTGCCAGTAGAGGCATAGACGCTCAACCGTTCACCATCACAAGTCGATTGTTCAAGATAAAAGAGCTCTTTCTAATCTCTCTCACTCGCTAAAAGCAACCTTTCGCTATAGACACAACAGAGAGAGTAGCTGTACTGTTGGTCATATGTAGTGTATCTGGTAACACTATGGATGTAACATCGTATATGTAAAACTCCTTAGAGTCTAGTAGTTCAACCTAACCTAATTTTTTTCCTACAAAAACTTCTGACCAGTTGAAACGTTGAATTCAAACTGAACCTTTTTATCATTATAAATAAGAGTCTTCTTCTTAAATCTTAAAATCTATAAAATATATCAATTTGTTCTGAGGAATTCTTTTACAAATTCCGGTTCCCTACTAATATGTCTTTCTAAAATAAATACTCCCTAAACCGACATGCACTTACGCGCATTATGGTAAGCTCCGCTCTGATGTGTGGAACTCTTTTGTGTGCGTATAATGGTACCAAAAGGGACCCAAACACATCAGGGAGGAGAGCGTCACTGCTTTTACGGACATCTCACGGCAATGCATCAGGACTACCAACAATTCTGGTGTAGATTTCGGAGTAGGGAAACATTCAACAGTGGGAGCACACACACTAAGTGCAGGCCGTAAATTGCAGGACGCAATAGACGAGGGAGTAGCAGTGTGTACAGCCGTTCGAAAGCCAAGAGCTCGAGTCCTGGTCAGAGCAAGGTCCAAAATTATAGAAAATTATTTTAGGCATGGAATTTCGATTCCTTATAAAAATTCAACAGTCGTTCGGAGGCTGGCTGGATTGAAAACATCAAGTTGCTCACAACGGAGGAGGCCATCGGCTGAAATATTGTTTCAGTGGATACAAACCGCAGACTGTATAATATATGTACTTAAATATTAAGACCAGAAAGTTTTCGGAAATTATTTATTTTTCGCTATTCGCGGTGTGGTTCATCATGAATTCGTTCTTTGTTTGAGCGTTTTGAGGCGCTTGCGTGAAAATATCCGTCGTAAACGACCGGAATTGTGGGCTAACAATTCATGTATTTTTCATGACGATAATGCGCCATCGCACCGAGCTGTAGTTGTGAACGATTTTAAGGCTGAAAACTCGTTTAAAACCATTGATCAACACATGTGACTTTTTTTGTTTCCAAAGCTCAAGTTACCATTCCTTGGAACCCGTTTCCACTCGACTGAGGCCGTAAACGAACTCGCAGAGGGAACTGAGGTCGACTGATTTCAACAGCTGCTGCAAACAAACTGGTTGACAGATTGTGCTCTTTTTTAGCATAGTAGTTAAGGACAGTGCTACCAACTTAACAAAGAAAAAAGTGCTGAAAAATATTCAGCGAGGGCAGTTTAAATGACAATTTTCGGAAACTTTCTGGTCTTAATGTATATATATGAGGTATTCAATTGGCATTTACCATGAGAACTCGCCAGATCGTTATATTGGAGTAAGCAGAAATGGGTATTTATTTTCTTTTGAGAGAATTTAGGCTACCCTATCCTCACAAGCAAAAAAACAAATTAAATTAAAAATTTCGAAAACTTCCTTAAATCAAAAAAATCAATCATGCGCCCGAAGAAAATTGAAGATTTGAGTAGTTCAACAACAGATTGCTGATGTTGGTTCAGATGACTCTTAAAAGTCTGCTGAGGAGATGTAGTGATCTAAAATAATGTTTTTCAATTCTAAAATATTTAATTTTATTTTTTTATTTGATATTATATTATACTTAAATTGGTTTTGAGCTCACAATTTAAGGGGGAAAATATGTACTTATATTCGAAAACAGTTGAAATATTTTTTTTTAGTAAACCTCTTTTATTTTCTTTCCTATGAAATTTACGAAAAATCAATACTATGGACCTAACATTAACGTTCCTCACTTAGACCCCAAATTGGGAAACCTTACATTTGATTGATATTTCTTTACTGCTAAATCAGAAATCTCAGTATAACGAAAATACGATTAATGAAATGAAATCAGTCGAACAAAATGTCACATTAGCTTTAATAAAATGTCCCCCTTAATCTCTTTTCCATAATCACTTAATATCGTTATTATTAAAATATAATATATTAAAATAAATGCAGAGGCGCACCCTTAAGGATTGCATGAAAATCAGAAATTCAGAAAATTGTCAAATATGAAAATCTGATAATCATTAAATCCAAAAATCACTTAATTTCCTACTACTTACACACACACAAATACTCTCGATTCATTGAGCTTCAATTACTTACAAGCAAAAGAACACACCCACCCAAGCGTGCACTTGCCACAAATGATACGAACCAAGACCACCTGACACATTAGAGGTCGAGTTGGTAATGGACTGACTGACTGACTGATAGACCAAGCAGCTTCGATGACTTGCGAAAATAATGCAAAAAAAAAAATACCAAGCACAGGCTGACATATATACGTAAATATAAACATACATAAATAAAGAAATTAGTGTGGCTTATGAGGAGTTGACCGATACTTTACTTAGTGTGACCAAATGGACAAAAATGAGCGGCAGTCATAAGCACACACATAGAGGAGTATGTATGTCCATATATACATACATACATATGTATGTATATAAGATTTATAATTCATGTAGTGCCACTCCCACACACGTTTTGCTTCAACATACCTACTTACATACATACACACACATGGCATAGCATAGTCGGTCGTTCGGCACTCATGAATAATTCATAAATAATTCATGAATTGCAATGAATATACACAAATGTAAATACGATAATACTTGTGCATTGTTGTTTGTTTGCAAGTGTCCAAAAACCATTAAAACAGTAGAATTCACGTTTTTATTTTACTTATTTTGCGAGGATTTTCTTCATGCTCTTCCACTGTGGGTGAGTATGGGGAGTGCCAGGGGTATATTTGATAGATAAGAGTCGAAGCATTGTCGTGAAGCGTTAAAATGGATGAGCGCATAAATGAATTAAGTTGGTGGAGGGTAATGGGTGGCAGTGAGTAGTTGGGTGGGTGCAATGCTGAAATCACTTGTGCATGCATTTGTTTATACATACATACATAGATACACATGTGTCACATATATTGTGCATACGTGTAAATCGTAAGCCAATTGGCCGCCTTTTGTGGCATGAAATCCATAATAACACATTAATGAGCTAAAAATTTTATTTTCAATGATTAGGCAAAAATTTACTGCTCTGTTGTAAACAAAGTGTGATTTCCAAAAAAAATAATAATGTATATTTTAATTTCTAGAAAGAGTAGTCCGAAAGGAACATACGAGGGGATTAACAAAATTTCTGTAGGTTGGCCAGAAAAAAAAATAAAAAAACATTCCCAGATGACTACTTAATATCAGTGATACAGCCATGACATTCAAGCCCAATTCATTAGCAATCTTTTCTTGTATCAATTGAAGCTACAATGATGTCATCAGTGGAAGATTTTCGTCTGCCTTCTCGGGGCTCGTCCTCTATGGAAAAATATCCAGTCTGAAATCTTCGGAACCACTTAGAAATAGTCTCTAAAAACGGTGCAATCGTTCCATATGCAATTTGACATTCACTGAATATTTGTGTTGGCTGGAAATTACGCCGAAACCCGAAGAGAACCACTTGGCAAATTTCTGTTTGCGTTGGTGGTGGAATTTCGTCTGACCTATACTCAACTCTCTTATGTTTTCTCGTATCTATTTTAGCCACTCCTTCTGCAATTTGAAAGGAAGACTAATAAAGTAATTGCAAAGGATTTGGTCCAATAGACCTAAGACAGAGCCATGACGTAGTAAATACAACAACTTAGCTCACTCAACTCAAAAGAGGGAAACTATGTAATAGACTTGGCCATTTTAAGTTAGAAAAAAGCGTAAAATGACAATGATATGAGGAAATCGCTACGATTTAAAAGCTACACAAAAGCTTAAGTGCTTTCACCAAACATTTTATTAAGCCATACATCGAATTTCCACTCATGATTGATCTACTTACATCTGTGGATTTCCATTAAAAGGCAGCAATTATTGCTTTGACGCCTTAAAAAAATGTTCCAAAAACCACGAGCCTCACGCTCATTGTTTAAGCATAATAATTTCGAATGTAATTGCTTGCCATAAAAAATTTTGTTTCGAGTCAAACAAGGCATTAAATAAAATTTATTAACTTTTTCTTATTTTTATTGTTGCTACAGCAAAGAATTTCAAAATATTACAGATACCGTTAAAAGGAAATTGTTTTAATTTTTAACATACAAACATACAAAATAAAATTACCAGAAAATGCCTTTAATATAAATTTTATGTTTCACTTAAATTTTTTTTCATTGAAAATCTTAGAAATGCAACTTGACATTTAATGACTCAATAGCAGTATAATGATGCAAGTGTGTGGAGTGTACGATACAAAAGTGATATTAAGAGACCACGCAGTTAGTTGAAGAATGCTACAGATTTACTACGAAGAATGCATATAAAATAAAAATGTGGCATTAAGAAATTTCTTTGGAGGGGCCAAAATTAAAAGGTTTCATTTGGGGTGATGTATGACTTGAAAGTGTAAAGAAAGTTGGAAAAATTCAAAAAAATAAATAAATATTTTACAACCATCACCATTTGTATTGTCGCTGTTAATCAACTTTACAAATTGTTTTCTCTCGAAATTATGGCAATATTCCTCATCTCCACGAAGAAAGCGATGAAGTGGAAAAAAAAAACGCCATAAATTTGTTACCAAACCGATTGAAAGAAAGGCTGGCGTGTGATTAAATGCCCCGCCAGACAAGTGGCATGCAACAAGCAGCAGGCAGGAAGCGGTGGCGGCGGCATTTTAATAACGTTCTTACAATGAGCAGATGTGTAGGGGCTTACAAGACAACACCAACAACACCAAATTTGTATGCCTACTGAGGTCGCCACTTTAGTGGCAACATGCAACAGAGTGTCATTTGTGGTCGCCTATGAAATGTAATGAACTCTCAACTCTTAATAGGTCGCGTGATTTAATGTGTTTGTCCCTACAGTGAGTATGCATCTGTGGGTCTTGTACGTGTATGTATGTGTGACGACTTCATACGGCATTTTGGATTGTAAGCACTTTTTATTGTAGTTAATTTACTTGTGACCCTTTACTGCTGTTCGAAGTACATTTATTAGGGTAGTCCAATTGGAGTTTATAGAAAAGTGAAGAAGCCATATTTAATTTTTTTTTTATTTAAGTTAATTTTTTAATTTATTTAATATTTAATATTTAATATTTAATATTTAATATTTAATATTTAATATTTAATATTTAATATTTAATATTTAATATTTAATATTTAATATTTAATATTTAATATTTAATATTTAATATTTAATATTTAATATTTAATATTTAATATTTAATATTTAATATTTAATATTTAATATTTAATATTTAATATTTAATATTTAATATTTAATATTTAATATTTAATATTTAATATTTAATATTTAATATTTAATATTTAATATTTAATATTTAATATTTAATATTTAATATTTAATATTTAATATTTAATATTTAATATTTAATATTTAATATTTAATATTTAATATTTAATATTTAATATTTAATATTTAATATTTAATATTTAATATTTAATATTTAATATTTAATATTTAATATTTAATATTTAATATTTAATATTTAATATTTAATATTTAATATTTAATATTTAATATTTAATATTTAATATTTAATATTTAATATTTAATATTTAATATTTAATATTTAATATTTAATATTTAATATTTAATATTTAATATTTAATATTTAATATTTAATATTTAATATTTAATATTTAATATTTAATATTTAATATTTAATATTTAATATTTAATATTTAATATTTAATATTTAATATTTAATATTTAATATTTAATATTTAATATTTAATATTTAATATTTAATATTTAATATTTAATATTTAATATTTAATATTTAATATTTAATATTTAATATTTAATATTTAATATTTAATATTTAATATTTAATATTTAATATTTAATATTTAATATTTAATATTTAATATTTAATATTTAATATTTAATATTTAATATTTAATATTTAATATTTAATATTTAATATTTAATAATTAATATTTATTATTTAATATTTAATATTTTGGTGCACCCTAATGTTCTTTAACTATTTTGGATTTTTCTTCAAAAAATTGAATATTCTGGAATTCAAAGTTTTTTTTCTTTTATTTTTACTAACCCTAATTGCGATTGAAAATATTTATCTCTTACTCGGCACTTATGGTCAACACTTGCAAACATATTATATATAAATAAATACATATATGGGTACATACATACATCACTTTCCTCAAATATTTTAAATTCTTAAAATTCTACACCGGCGACCGCACACAAATCGCGCCAGCCTCATCATGTCTCACCATGTCTCATCATTCTCCACATTGAGTACTAATAATTGCATTGTTGTTGCTTTCTTATTTACACTATTTATATTAGGTTTTAGTATCATTATTTGATTACATTTTTATTACAATAATTTTCAGTTGCTCATCGCTCGCATGTGATTGCCCCCCATGAGCGTATAAATATCATTGTTTGTATGCATGAGTGTAAGTATGTAAGTGGAGGATCTTCATTAGCTGCTTGATTCATTTTTGAATTTCTTCGTATTGTATTTTTTGTTGACTTCCTGTCGGCAGCACTGTGGCTGCTGGTTTATATCATTTGTCGCTGAAATGTCATTGCCTTGTATTTCTGTATGTAGGTGTATTAATATGTTTTTTTCTGCTCCTCTGCTGGTTGCCGGTTGTGTAAGGCGGTTTATTTGTGTAGAGTTTAATTGTAATGCAATTAAGTGCTATTGAAAATGAGTAAAAAAGACATTTTAGAAAATATTATTAGTTGAGTGACTTGCAATGTAGGGAAGCTCTTGAGGTTAACTTCATTTAAAGGAAGAAGAAAGGGGTCTAGATGTAGATTAGACACAGTCTTTAGGATTTTTATTTTCGTAAAATATCAATACATCAAAAATAGCATGAACAGAATTTGGGAAAAAACCCTTAAATTGAAAACAAAAAAACCTTTTGAAGGATTTTATGTTTTCTTTACTATTTGGGAATTTAATTTAGTAAAGTTAAGTTGAGATGTGTTATCAATAACCCACTCCTACTGAACAAGCTGCACTTTAATACCCCTTGAAGATCATTTAGACGCTTTCAATATGTTTTTGCAAAAAACGAATTACGGAATCCTTAAACATATTGGTGGAGTGCTCATTCCACCTTGATTCCTTCGACTTACTTTCTGTATCAAGAAATATTTATAGGGAGTTTTCAAAAAATTAATTTATTCTTCACTTCAAGCGGCTAAGAATATCTCCAGCTTTATGCTTTATGAGGGAATTGGTTTTCGGTCATCTGTCTATTGGGGTTTCCATTTATCATTCGGACGGACTTCCCGGTCGGTTGGTAGGTTGTCAAAAAAAAGTCAATAAGTGGCAGGCAGTGAGATGAAGCATGCCTCTTGGAGAAAATCTTTAATTTCTCCTTTGATTATAAATTGAGTAAAATCAGTGTGAAAGGATAAGGTTAGATAATCTGATGATGTATGAGTATCACCAAGCAGGGAAAATAATTACGCGTTCATCACGAAAATAAAGATTTTTTTTTCGCCTTTTTTAGTACAAATTTGGTTAAGCTTAAGTTGGTTCTAACTGAGAAGTCTCAAATAGACAAAACAACGTATATGTTAAGCTCCATATTTAATGTTTGCATCTAATTTAAAGAGCATTGTGGTCTCTCAGCAAATTGAAGTAGACGTTTCGACCCTTTTTTCTCTATCAAGTAAGGTCAATCTCCCCGAGTCGAACACTTGTTACTCACAGGTCGTGTTGGCTTTTCAAGCTTTTTGTCCGAAACCTCTTTTGGTAAAGGAGAGGTCCTTTGCAATTATGACTGGGATTCGGGTAATTTCTAGCATTCATTTACAAAGGAACTAAGTTTTGCAAAGCGCCGATATTCAAATACAGTTACCTATAAGTAAATAAATAATTCCATTAATCACAAAATGTTTATTATTTAATTAATATACCACAAAATTGTATATGAATACTAAAACATAGCAAAATATGAACCAAAAAAAAATGAAAATAAATATCATACACACGGCGAATGCTCATTCTAAGATCGTACAACCGACAGACAACTGTTTATTTTCAACACATTTCCTTAACAAAATCCCCTGAAATGTGACATGACATAAAAAAGAAGGAAAAATTACACAATAAATCCCCTAAATGCACACAAGTACAAGTAATTTTCATGAATTATAAGTATTATGGTCTATGTAAATGGCGTTAAAGATCGCCTGTTGATGAAAATGAATAGAGATTTGCCGGCGTTCGATCTGCCAACGCATCGTGAAAATAAGGGAAATTAATTTAACAAAAATAAAAAAATTAATATTTTCGAAAAAAACACAGCAAACGAACGAAAACTATTTGTATAATAAATTAAACCGGATTAACAACTCAACAAAACACATAATAAGCGCGTATATTGCAAATAATGGGGGATTTATTTATCATTTTCAAAAGCCATTCAACTCAACAAAATTTTCTTTACACTGAAAGGCGCATAAAACTAAGAGGAAATAAAAAAAAAAAACAAATAATAATTCATGGGTGTGTTCGGGTGTCTTTCTTTAGTATAAGTTTTTTACTTCAAGGCAAATAATTGTATTGTACAAAATAAAGGGGTGTAGGGTAATTAAAAAAAAAAAATAAAAAAACTTTTAAAGAAAAAGAAAATATATATTTTTAAAATATACATATACAAATATTTATTAATTTTTTAATTCAAAAGTTGTGGTAATAATAAAAAAAATATTTTTAATTATAAAAATTTTACATTAATTATATTTTTTTATTATTAGTTTTTAATAAAAAATGTGATGGTAGACTTTAAACAATTTATCGTAAATAAAAAAAAATTTATTAAAATTTATTTAAAAAATAACAAAAAAAATTTTTAGTTAAAATGTTTATTTGTTTGCGAATTCTTTATATAACTTTTATCTATTTATATAAATACAATGTTATGTTCTCTAACAAAAAAATTTACGTTAAAATAAATTTTTTAATAAAAAATAATAACAATCATTTTAGTTAAAAAAATTGCCTTCGGATAAAATTTTTAGTATTTTTTATGTAAATTCATATGTTGTTGATATAAAATGATTAGTATTCAAAAAAACAAGGGAAGAACTGATTTTTTTTTTTTAACACAAAATTTCCCAATTAAATATGTTGGATTATAAATTGCATTTTTAATTTTTGGAAAAGTTATACGATTTTTAAATAAAAATTTCCAGTAAAAATTTATTAACAAAAAATTAACAAATTTAAAATTAACAAAAAATAAAGTTTTTTCTATTGGCAAAATTTTTAAATTAACTTTTAAATTAATTTATTTATAAGCTAAAAATTCATAAAAAATATTTTTTTGTAATATCTTTCGAAAGCTTAATTTGGCTGGTTTTAAAATATTTTGAGGGAGCAATTTTTATTTTTTTAAACACATTTTTGAGAATTTCCGTTTTTTTTAATGTACAATACATATACTTAATATTTAAATTGCGAAATTAATTTTTTTTTTAATTCCTCTTTGAAAATTTTATTGTAATTAGAAAATATTTAAAATCATAAAATTTTCGTTCTTTTTTTTGTGCTCGACACGTAACCTCGAGCTACCCTTTTTGGCTAGAAAATAAGAATTTCGAGAATTCAACGCAGCAGGGGAGCATTTTTAGCTCTATTAATATACAAATAGGGCTACAATTGGTGTTGTTGTTGTTGTTACATTTTCATAGCTTTTCCACCTAAAAGACATACATACATATATTTACACACACCATACAAAAACTACATATTATTAGAAATTTCCACTATGAGAGAGGGAAAGTTTTTTGTGTTTTGCTTATACATTTTCTGTGTTGATTTTTTATTTATTTAAAATTTCATTGAAAAAATATTTTTAAATTTTTTGTTTTGTTTTCACTTTTTCGCTTGTTGACTATGAAGTATGTATGTATGTGTGTACATTGGGGAGCACAATTTCTTGTTGTTGTTACACTCATAATAGCTGCTACTGGTGTTTGCCAAGTGCAACTCGCTATTTTTAAATACCAACAGCAACAATAACAGCAACAACAACAACAACAGAGCAACTATCGTGCAACAACATACGAATAGGGGATTTTCCTCAAGAATTTTGTTTTGGAAAATTTCGTTGAGGCGCGTACAAAGTGGAAATGTGTCAAGGGGAAATACATACATACATATTTACATGGCAAGCGCTCCCATTTCTTTACTTTCGGTTTGTGTTGGAGCATAATTTTCGTTTTGACATTTTCGCGTGCACTAAGCCGTGCAACATGATGCAGCATGTGGTGTGTTAGCTTGTTTTTTTTTTTGTGCGGACATAGAAAAATGATTGAAGGTGCATTGCACTTGGGTGGAGCTGAGGAGGGGCTGAGTAAATTTTTCATAGCTTAACTTTTGAAGAGCAGATGAATCTCCAATCAAATACCAAAAATTGGTTGAAGAAAATACCGCTTTACCTCTTACGATTTACTTTACCATAGAAGTTCTCTGCGGCTACAGATGTCAGCCAACTCCTGATCAAGTCTGTAGAGGAAATTTACTGTATTTTGGTTTTGTGAACAATTTTGCCTAAAAATACCGCAAGAAGTAGAGAGTATAAGATTCCCCAAGCGAGAGTTCCACAATGGTGCTTGTAGCTGCATGTTCAACCCCGTCTAGGAGCAGGCAAAATCAAGTTCAGGAAACCAGCTTTTTCGACGGAAGGGAGTATCTGCTGGGCCTGTGAGAATACTAGGTTTAGTGGGCATGGAAAGAGAAGATGTCGTGTGGGAACTCAGTGTATGTAGGACTCGAGCTCTTCGTCTTCTGTGGGATGTTGTTGGATTTCGAGCACACCAACCACGAAAGAAGTGCTTATAATAGTGAGATTGACGTTTAGCGGTTCAACTTCCAGGGATAATCCGGTTTTTTATTGCTACTACAGACCACTTAGAGGTCTTAGTAGAGAGAAATAGGACCATCAGCAGGGGACGTGATCAATATAAGCCGTAAGTATTGTTGTTGTTGTAGTAGCAAAAGTATTCCATAAAGTAGTTTTCGGAGAATGTTGCGCGTGTGGCAGACCTTGGCCTCACGAAATCCATGTCATTCTTGTATGAAGACCCTACTGCCACAGGAACTATGGGATTTCAGAAGCCTCTTACGACAGATATGCCTCACAGCGGGCAAATACTTCAATCTCTCGGTGCCACTTGCAACCTTACAACAGTTTCAGTGTCGAAAAATCCCTCTGAAACAATTTCAAACTCCGCCATTGCTCCATGAAAACCTCAACGCCTGGCCTCCACACACGCTTGGTGTCACAGTGCGCGCGCGAGATTAGGCGCGATGTCAACGCATATGCAACATATGGTGGCACGCTTATGCACGCACTCTCAGTGGCAATTGTGCGTAGTGTTGCTGGCTTTATTGCTGTTGTTGCAACCGAACTGTAGGTGGCACAAACGCTTCAGTGAAATATCAAATGGCATACAGTGGCATTTGACAGCAGCAAAAGTGAAAGCAAAAAAAATAGGAAAAGAAGAAAATGCAATTCCCCAGCAATTATGGGGCCCACTGCTTTTGCATGTTTTGAAATGAGGAAAAATACTATTTTTACAGCAAACGGTTGGGGTGCACTTGGTGCAGAGGAGAAAAATGTCATTAGATTAAGCGTTTGATAAAGAAAATGCTGCCAAAGCGTTGACTGGAAATCTGACATTCTAAATATGTGGGGTGGCAAGTTGTGTTGCAAGTTCATAACACACATGCTTGCCACTGTCATTGACACTGCATACGCTTTGGCATGTTGCACCGACAGTTGCACTCGGCTGTCAATCATACATATACCATATACACTTTTTGACAGCTCGCCACAAGCGCGTTTCGCTTAGACTTTGGCGGCGTGTGTTGGTATTTTCTAAATTTTTTCTTCTTCTTACTACGCGGTGAGCTTATGTTTACATAATCGAACATGGATATACACATTTCCTTGTTGTTGCACACAAATCATAGCTGCTAGTTGCAAAGCCTGTTTTGGTTTAATGAAAAATTAATTTGCCGCGCCCCACAACAACTAAGTTCATTTGACATTTGGTGTGTGCGCCGCTATGACAACTCAGCGCACAATTACGCACATAAATACCTTATGAAGTTGAGTAATATGCCTCACTAAATATCACTGCTTGTCAGCTCTCATATCGAGCAGCTTGAAAAATGAGCTGTCACGCTAAATTTTGTGTATTTTTTTTGAACATTTTGTAATTTAAAAATAAATCATTTTTGTTTTTCCTACAAATAAACAATATATTAAACATTCTTTGTTTCGTAATAAAGAAAATATTTAGTTTAGCTGTCATACATACCACGCGATCAATCCGAATTGGGATTAACTATGAAGTGCTGTCAGGCGCGCTTCTGCCACACGTCACCGCCTGAGCACTTAGAGAATGGTTTTGTATTTGTAATCGATATCCACGTGCCATTTGTCTTCATAGTGCGCAGGACATTGACTTCTTGTAAATAATATTTTATGGATTCCCATATGATTATGATGCCACTCAAATTGGTTTATCTAACATACAGAATTATCTGAACCATTAATCAGCACTAAATATGGCGACAAGGCACTTAGAGCTACGATAAACGCCCGATATAAAGAAATCAACGAAGTGACGATGAAACTATCATCTTTTGAATAAAAAATGCCTATTTTTCGAAATCTTTTACTAAAGGGTGGCGGACTAGAAGCTAAGTGACCTCTGTTCAGTCTATGTGAGGTGGAGTCCAAGCAAAAAGTCTACTTTATATCTAATATATAACAGTTGATATCTCGTCAATATGACCTTAGGTCTGAGAAGTCCACCACCGAGCAGATATTCATGATCGACAGAACCAAGGAAACGACCCGCGAAATTTCAGCTTTAACCTCATTGTGACGAAACGGTTTCTACTGCGCTGCCGAAATTGGTCCTGAGTACAGGGCTGCCCGGTCTGTAACTCATTTTCGGTTACCAGTCCCTTGAAATGTTCGTTTAGCCTTTAAGCGCGTTGATCAGTTCGGCGGCAGGTTAAGTAGTGTGGGTTCATCGTCAAAAGAATGAATGAATAAATAACGAAACTGTACTGTTAGATTAGAATCCTTACGGGTAGCCTAAATTGTTTTCCAACTATTGTTTACTTGGATCTTGCGGATCACCATAATATGTATTTTACGAGTGAGCATTAAGTTCTGCTTAGCCTTCATTCCAATCCACTTTTCTGAGATCTTGCTACCAGTAGTAGATATTGAAGGGTTTCGTGAATTAATTTGACTTCAATAGAGGTTTTCAAAAACTAGGAGAAAGTTGGAACCTTAGCACACATTTTGTCTGATTTTAGATTAAAGAAGCAGCAAAGGTTAAGAGACCTGTGTATATAAGCTTAAGCGAGGGGAACTGCTACTAAACGCCAAAAAGTTTGGACTTGAGGATCATAGCTAATACAATAGATCGATCTTATTTTAGAAAACGCAGCATCTCTATATATTATAGAATAAGCTGAATAACTCTCGGTTGGTTACGGCATGACGTGGAACTCGGTCCCGTTGTACTTTTGAAGAGCAAAACTCTTGTGTGGTCTCGAGACCACACCCAGCACTGGAAGCACTGTGATACCTTCAAAGCTCGCTGTGCTTCGAACCATAAGATGTGTTCATTCAGGTGTGATTACGTTCTTACTTTTCCTTCTACCGAAGTTATACATTTATTTTCAAGTATTTCGAAGGGATCTATCTACCTGTTGCTGTGTCGGATTGGTAATGCCGCTTAATTGTAGCCAAAGTAAGTCGATGTCATCACAGTCATGTAATAGGAGACCCAAAGAGAAAGAGGTTTGAGATAAGTAGGTAACAGTGGAAATGCCAAAAGATAGCTAGTATCATACGGTATCCATTGCGCGCAGGACGTTTGAGGTATCGGGGTCAAGTGAGTAAAAGAAAAAGTTTAATCTGCTACCATAATTGTTGCAATATTATTCAAATCTGGCGAAGTAGCTTGAGTTTTTTGCCTATATAAAAGGTGGTGGAATTTCAACACCGCTGAAGAGAGCTAATAAAGGTATTGACAGACTCTCAGTGAGTGATCTTTAACGTTCGTCAAATAACTCTGCTCGTCCAGAGGCTCTGTAATAAGATATAATGCTGAAAGGAGTTCTTAATGTCTAGTACTTTCTGTCAAATTCTGTCGGCTGGCGACTTGAATATTTTGTTGTGTCTTTGTACCATAGTGGCAGCCGTGGTCGCATGCGAAGCGAAAGGGTGACGGCTGTCACGTAGAGGGTCGGGTTGACACAAGTATCGAGCAGTGATGAGCATATGAGATCAAAAAAACACACTCTCTTGGTAGAAAAAGCTTCGAAAACAAAAAGTTAGTCAATAGTGAGGTGAGGATACCTTTCTGTGGAACCTTGTTTATTTTTACAATCTTTGAAGTAGTAATCTCGAAATTTCACCAATGACTGCGGATACCTTAGGCAATGAAGCTCAATGCTCAATGGTCCTAATTAGCAATAAGTGAGTGCCTATTTCGAAGAATATCGAAAAGTCTAACGAAGGCGGATTCAAAGCACTGAAGTTCACCCGGGTTTCATAAGGTTAAGCGTTTCAACTTTTTCGGCGATCTAAGCCAGTTTGGTTTAAACGATCGATCTACCAAACGCTATACCGTTGGGGTCGGCATATTAGGCATATTGTATTCGATTAAATGCTTATCTTGCTTCTAAATCTAAAATAAATAAATTTTAGAAGCAGCATTCCTCCACTACATTCTCTTGAAATTATCTTGACTTCAATAATTCGATAGCTGGTTGCCAGCTCTTTTTCCAACCTAAGATATACCAGAGACACTTTAATTACATGAGTATTCAAGAGAATTCCAATTAAACGAAATTTACTTTTGCCAAAAAAGTTCCAGAGCTTTTCAACAATTTCCCATAATTTTTGTTCATTTATGCTAGAAAAAAGTTTTAAAAACTATATAAAAACACCAATTTTAATGAATTATAGTACACCTGCTTAAAACCTTAAAATAATAACTGTACCCCTTAACATTTTCTGGCAATACAAGCTGTTTAGCTAGATTTCACTCGCTTTAATTTCAAATTTTATTTTTCTATACAACAAAATAATTGTAAATTGTAAATTATTTTTCCTCAAATTTTCTTATTCTATTCTCCGTTATGACAACTTGACATTTACATTCAATGCATTCAATAAAAATATTATTTTTCACTTAAGTCACCACCACACGTGATGTGTCAGACCATTTTTGGTATTGCAACAACTTATCAATTTTATAGCTAGACACTGTAAGACTATTTTATTAACACTCGCCAATCAATTGGCATACGGTTTTTACTTTATATGTATACATTTGTGTATATATATATTAACATATGTAAATATGGGTGTTTGTATGTGCTGTTGCACATGTTCAATCGACTATCAATTGCATGCAATCAGCCAGTTGGTTGTTGGGCTTGTAGGCCCCAAGCAGCAGCAGCAGCAGCAACAGAGACAGTCAAGTGTCATTGCAGTTGTTTGTGTAATTGTATAAGCCAATAGCTGACATACATATATATGTACAATATATGTGGCATATATGTAAGTAAATATGTTTGTATTCAAACACTAGCATGCAATTTATATATTTAAGCTAGCAGACCACAGTTGTGGGTGTCCATTTATTATTTACGTTTATTATAGTTATTATTATTTTTCTACTCTTTTTTTTGTTTGTTTATATTTCTTATTTTCCACTGTGAACATTTTGCGTGGGCTTTTGTACGATTTTAATTTATGCCAAACGCATTCTCAATTACAGTTAACACAAATTAATTCAATTCAACGCAAAACGGTATAAGTTTTTATATTTTCTTATTTTTATTTTAATTTTCTTTTATATCATTATTTTTTATATTTTCTTATTATTTGAATTTTTTTTTTAATATATTTAATTTTTTTTTTATATTTTTTTTTTAATAAATTTATGTTTAAATTCTCTTATATTCGCTTGGCATATAAAAGTCCGTGGCATATTCAATAAACTGATTATAGATAAGCTTACATGTATTTATATAAAATTTTTACATACATAAATATGTGTTGAGCTCATGTTTGGCGCTTGTGGCAAGTGTTTTTATGCTAAACGCCTTATTATTTTTCTCTGCTCGTTTTCTTTAATTTTTCGCCAAATTTAAATATTTTTTTTCCTGTTTGCCCGCCGTGTTTTATGCTATTAAAGTGCCGCCTACATATCGCTGTTGTAGCCAACTTGTCTGCAACTTTACCGGTTTTTCTACGTTGCAGCAATAACTTGTTGCCGATTTTTGTTTTTGTTTTTCATATACTCGTGTGCTGTAGTAGCACCTGTAGCGTTGTTGTCTGCACTTTGGTGCTATTTTGGTGTACATTTACATATGTGTATATATATATTTATAAAGCAGCTTATATATAGTTTATGTATTAAATGCCGTTGGTGTTTGGAAGCTTTTGAGGTTAAATAAGGGGTTTTTTGCAGAATTCGGATACTTAATCTTTAATTTTTTTAATGAAGGAGACATTAATTTTCAGTCCAATTTCCATCTTATATATTTTTTATGTATATATTTTTTTGTCTTACCATAAATGCCTTGAATGTTTGAAAATAAATAAACATTTTCATCCGGAAAATGTATTTGAAGAAATAAAGTTGATAGAAAACTTAATTCATAGTATATCCTCCTTTCTGTTGAAAATCCTGGAAAAACTGATTGAGCTGTATATATGTATATACAATTTGGGCAAAACCCCTAGATATTGTATCTCAAGGAATTCGCATACATACGTGTATTGCGAAGTCAAGACGACCATATGCACCATTGAATAATATAGTCCTTTACTACGAGAGATTCGGAAAATTATTTGTTTAGTTATTAAAAATTTAGTTATTTTTTTTTTATATATTATTATTTATTTAAAATTATTTGCAGTGTTCATTTCATTAATTTTCTCTTTATATTCGTGTCTAAAGCCGATAAAGTAGATTTTTTTCGTAATTTTTACTCAATTATGAATATTAATTTCGCACTCAAAAGCACTTGCTGACAAGATAGGAAATATTTATTTGCCTTTTCACAAATTTTTCTGATGTACAATGGATAGCTTACGAATATCATATGTGCACCTACATATGTATGTTATGTCTTGGTTTACACATTTTAAAATCAATTTTCTAACACTGCCCATACGCATGCAATAAATAGTCTGCCCACAATAGATTTATACATACATATGTATATAACTGGACACAAAATTCAAAGCTTATGCAATCAACAAACACTTACACCTACTTTACGGTTAAAGCAGCTCATATTTTTTTGCACTTTAATGTCTTTCAAACACCTTTTTTTACACTTATTTTACTAATTTTTTATGACAAATATTAAATGCAAATTTGATATTCTGAATCCTACTACACGTATTTGTTAGCCTATTTTATAAGTGTTAAAATTAGTGTAGAGATTTAAACTTTTTTTGTGTAAAAATTACACATTTAATTTTTAAGCGAGGTTAATTAAAAATCTGACACTTAATAAACGTAATAAAAATATAATATTTTAATGGGTATTTTCTTGGAAAATCGGACATACTTTTGCTTCCAATTACCCCCCGCGCATCTACGTTTTGAATATTCTAAATTCGATTTTAACACATTTTCGGGAGTAACCAACTTCGAAAGCTATTGTTTCTTATGAAGAATATATATAAAAAATATTTCAAGTAGAAGATTGTTTAAAAACTTTCGTATTTGATTACAAAAATTATGATTAAATGACTAAATATTCAGAAAATTGTACGAAATATTTATTTGAGTTGGTAGAACAATTGATATAGGCCGCAGCTATGAAGCGAATGGTCCATACGCCGGGTTCAATTCCAACATTCTCTCCGTAACATATCGGGCGGTATCTTGTGAATAAAGTCTTCAATATTGGCTTTCAGCGCATCAATCGCTGTGGATTAAGTGGTTGCAGAACCTAAGCGACCAATTGACCCGCCACAAAAGTGTAAAAAATGCTTACTGAACTTGCTTCACTATTAAACCATTGTATTTTGTGGCACGAGGTCGAGTTTAGCCTTTCAATTTCCGACAGATAGAAGTTTCCAATCATCGCACGGTAGCGCTCGTCATTCACCGTAACGTTCCAGCATTTGTTGCCTTAGAAAAAGTATGTCTCACCGATGTCGCCAGCCTTAATCGATACAAAATAATTTCCTTTTCTGGATGAATTTCATATACTGAAATTTTCCTTGTTTAAATCTCCATTCATCCAGAAAAAAGTTGAATTTTGGAAAAAAAATTGGATTTTAAGACAACTTTCCCAGCATCGATTCACCAAAAAATAACCATTATGGTAGGACGTGTGGTTTCAGATCTTATAGCAGCTGTATTTTAAACTGCTTTACAACCCAATCCCCTTAGTGTCGTCACAGAGAACCAATTGCAGCGAATAGCGCAGAGTTGATAATTCAAGTTTACCATTAACCGTGTTGGATACAAACGCGATATTAACTCTGGGCACATCCTACGTACAAATATGGGTTATTGATTTCATGTCCAATAATTTAACACCAAATTTAATCACAAAATTTCGATTTACCACCTCAGAAGGTCGGCCAAACTGACTAAAAAATAGAAGAAATTCGGGTTACCGATGATTTGTATAATAAAATTCAATAAGTTGCAAGCCTTGTTCGTTGTGAGTCGATTCATGATTAAATTACAGAACAAACTGAATATTTTTGACAGTGACATGAAATAGTGTTGCCCAAAAGAAACCTGTCAAAAATATCACGCTGTATTAATTTTTCTTTGCTTTTTTAAATAATCATTTTTTATTTTGAGAATTTATTGAGCTCTTTGGCTCTTCAAAATTTATGGATCGAGGGGTTGCTCCAGTGGTTTTGTAAGTCAAGCTTACACCACTTAGGAACTGGCGTTTTTCAGCAGTTACTGGTGCTGGCAAACATCTAATCATGTAATAATACAAGCTGTCGAATATCATCTAAACTTATTTGAGGAATTTTGTTTAGCAAACAACGTTTTAAAATATTTGGTTTTGCTATTGACATAATTTTCATCTTTTTCACCTTAAAGTTGATTTTTATATTTAATTTAATTTTTGTTAATCTTTGTTCTTAGGAAATAATTATCCTTCAATCAAATCTCTGCTGAAATAAATAAATTTTACGTTATTTAAAATTGCGATTTTAATCAAAAATTTGTCGCTATAATTTGTTTTATTCCAATTAAAATTATGTGAATTTTTTTAGTCTTGACCTCAAAAGATTTGCAGACCTTCAAGTTTGAAGTATGAGAAAAAAAATTAATAATAAATTTTAATATAACTTCAGATCACAGAAGAGCCTTGAAGTCAAGCAAACAACAATTTTTACATGGAAACAAAAATTTGTGTAAAAAATCTTAGTATATGCTTTAAAATTTTAAATAAATATTTAGCTAAAAGTAATATATTTATTTAATTAGAAGCGGACATTTTGGGGGTCACCACAGCTGATTTAAAGTTCCGTCCGGCATTTTCATTGAAATATTAAAACAAATTTTGCAGCAAAAATTGGTAAAGTAAATAGCAGTAAATACTAATTAAATGATATAATGATAGCTATAAAAGAGTTACATTAAAAAGGAAACATAAAAAAATACATAAGTTAAAAAAAAACAAATCAATGCTAAAAGCTAAAAAAAATAAGTATTTTAGCGATTTTTTAAGCATATATATTTCTGCATAACAAAGTCCAACAATTTTTGCGCTGCCACAAAAAAAGAATCTTTAAGTTTCATATGTCATTGTTATTACTTGCAGGCATACTACATATTTGTTGTTGTTGTTGTTATTGCTGTTGTTGTTGTCATTTGAAGTAACAACAACCTGTGACGTGTGCGGACATGCGTTGGCCTATTGCCAATATAGCCGACAAAACATACAAAATTATTGTTAGTTTTATACGCTTTTCACACATATGAACATATATTTGATGTTTAGGTATATATTTGTGTGCATGCAGTTTTTTTACGCTGTTGCTATTATTTACCGATTATTTAGTGGCATGCAACCGAGAAATGTCAGCCAGCAGCTGCACTGTACAGTGCAACAGCAACAGCAATATTTGTGTAGCGGTACAAGGGCAACAACTTTCGCATATAAACAACAACGAGGAGGAAAAATAGCAAGCAAAAATATGCATAAATTATAGATGCACAATATAATTGTAAATTTGTGGAAAAATATTTAAATAAAAAAAAAATTAAAAAAAAAATAAAATAATAAAATTAAAAACACTAATCACATAAAAAATTTAAATTATAAAAGTTAAATAAGAAATCAGAAAAAATAAATAAATAAAAAGTCAACAAATATTAAAAATAAAATTATATATTTAAGTATAATATAATTTAATATAAAAAAACATTGAAAATTAAAAGGAGAATAAATAAGTAATTATATATTAATTGTTATAAATAAAAAAATTAAAAAAAATTATTGTATTATAAAAAATGTAATAAATAAAGAATAACTTAGAACAAAAATAAAAAATACTAATAAATAGTACCGAAATAAATTGAACTTGAATAATAAAATAAAAACAACAGCTAAAATTATATTTTATATTTAAACATATTTTAAATAAAAAATTACGAAAAACTTAATAAAAATAATAAAAAATAAAATAATTTAACCTGCATAAAACTTAAATAATAAAATTGTTAATTGCGTAAAATTTAATAATAATAAAATTACAAATTAAAAGGAAAATAAATAAGTAATTAGTAAAAAATAACATTTTTAAACATTGATTAAAAATTAAGCAAAATTAATGAATAATAAAAAAATTCAAATAAAATTTGAGAAAAATCAAAATTATAAAACTGAATAAATAATTATTTATATATTAAAAAATAATAAAGTAATAATAAAAAATTAAAAACGAAATATAATTAAATAAAAATGAAATAATAAAAAATAATAAAATTAAAACAAATAATATAATAAAATTATAAGTGCTATTTAAAATCAAAAATTTCGAAAATAAGTATTTAAAAATAATAACTTAAACAAAACTTTAATAATTAAATTAAAACAATTTATTGAAAAGTTTAATAAGTAGAAGAATATTTAAATTAAAAATAATAATAAAACAAAAATTAAAAAATATATTATAAATATTTACCACATTCAGAAAATAAATAAATTATTAAGAAATTAAATAAAATAAGTTATATTAAGAAAAATAAAAAAATTAGAAATAATATTAAATTAAAAAACAATAAACACAAGAATTCAAAAGTTCGCCAACGCTAAGTGATTCTAATAACGAAGCTGGCTACACATCTCTGGTAGTTGTGAGCAATCAAAGTATCGGCATAAGCGCAAGTCAGCCGCTTTAATGGCCGACGTGTTGATTGCTTTTTGCACGTAGGAAGCGTTGAGCCGAACAAAAAGAAAAACAGTAAAATATTTAAAAATAAACCCATAATTTGTTTAGCCCCAACACAAGTAGCGGCCTACTAAGTGCATGTTGCTCATACGACGTGGCGTCGTGCTATTCACAAATTCGGCGTAGGTGGACGCGCTGTTGGTTAGTGTGGCATGTTTGGCGTTGGTGGTCTTACTACCAATTATGCAGTTAACAGAAAACTTTACTCCAAAACTAGTAAGCCGTCCTACCACGCGCTGTGGCAAGTTTAGCACCCGCTCGCAAATGTTTATGTACTAATTTCTTTTTTTATTTACATACGTGTATATACCTTTTTTATTATTATTTTTTCATCACCGCAAACAAATTTGCAACATTTTAAATATCAGTTTTCAGTTATAGCACCTGTTTTCGCATTTCAGATTTGTACTAAGCACGTAATTTGCCTACACATATACACGCATACATGAATGCAGCGTAAATACTACCGGTTTTCCCGCCAAAAAAAGCACATTTTTTTTTGTTTGTTGTTGTAGCAAACAGGTTGCTACATGCCACAATTGGTAAGCAAATTTCATAATCCATGTTGCACATAACCAATTATGAATTGTAGTTTGTTTGTTATTTTTCCTCTACATACTTACATACGTATGTTCATACATATGTATATATTAATATATGTTAACTGGTTGCCGGTGATTATGCAAGTTACAACTACTAAATATTATATATGTATGCATAAATCGCTGCTTTTCCACTTGTATGTACGCTCAGTCAAGTCGATTTAATCGCCACAAGAATGACCGAAATCGTTAAAAATTGAACTACAATTATTTTGGCCGCAATTAAAAATTGTAAAATAGTTTAACAAAAAGAATAACCGTAAAAAATTGGCAACAATTATGTATTTAACAATTTGGATTTTGGGGCAGTCAAAAACAATTTGAAAAAAACGTCACTTGAGTTTTAAAAATGGTTGAAAGGTTTTAGAAAGCTTGGATTGGGTTTTGAAAAGACTTTAAATAGCGGTATCTAGATTTTCGAATTTTTTTTTTATTAAGATTGGACTTAGAAAAGTTGACACAGATTTTAGAACATTTATTTCGGGCAGTCAGCTTTGAGATTTCTAAAAGCAACTTTTCCAAAATTATTATGCTACATGTGGACCTCTCTTTTATAAAACCAGCTTTTTATTTTCCTCAAGAGTTAACCAACCCCATCTTATTCTTCTTACGCTCACGGCATTCTTCTTTTAGTCACTTGGCGCCAAGTGGAGACAGAAAGTGTAGCCAAGTAGCACTCCATCTATTGCTCCTAACAGAGTGGTGGTCTTTCTGTTTACATTGCGTTCACTAGTGGGTACTGGATTGTCTGCTATACTTGCCTTTCACAAATCCTTTCCCAGGAAATCTTCTAATGTGGACTCATCGGATCCAAACATCATCTATGCTTGTGCACCATATACCAGTGCGGTAATGATGAACAATTTGTAGGGTTTGGTCTTTATTTGACGAGAGAGGACTTTTCTCTTCAATCGCTTGTTCAAAGTAACACCTGTTGACAAGAAGGATTTTTGATTGATGTAGATGGTTTTGATGCTGGTTTCCAGATAAACGCAATTTTTTACTACTTTCCACAGTCAACGATTGAGGTATTGGGTTCACAATCATCTCCGCTGTGCCATTTTCACTGTAATTCAGCAGAATGGAGAGGTTTCTCTCCCCAAACTCAGCATATTCCGGGAATTAGTCATCGTATCGCTAAGCTTACTATAATCGCTGCAGTTTTTCATAGAATGCTTGGGCATTACCTTCTTAAGGTTTTCAAAACTTTGGTCCCTTCCTTTTTGTGGCTGAAAATACGTTTCGCTTTCCTTTAAAACTCTTGGTATCTCTCCCATATAGCAACGTTGCGGTTCTTTTTAAGTTAACTGCGTTGTACGAGGACCTATAAAAACCATCCTGCAGTTCTCTCATCCGACAGCAAACCTACTTAGCGTTCGGCGACGAGTGTTCTTTGCACCGAAGTGACGGTGTGTATCTCAGCTGCTATAATATTGTATAGTGGTTTGAGTCAATGTTAGAACCTCGACTCTTATGCGCATCGAGAACATGTCTGCGGCTTATCACAGCTTGATCCATTTGGTTGCAAGTTCTTCGAATTTCAAACAGCCTTGAATCTGGTTTTATACCCCATATAATTTCGGGCCCGGCTAAGTCGACAATCTTCAGCTTTTTGAAGATGCTTTGTCATGGTGGCTGATTATTTACCAGTTGTACCAAAAATACCTTCTGTGACCATCTTGGCGTAAAAATCGCCAGGTACAGTATCAACATCATGACGGGGCATTTATAGAAAAGATCCCTAGACATATTGACTTTCAACTATGTCGAGGTGTGAGCTAAATTCAACGATATATAGATAATTCTCGACTTTATGCGGTTTGTGGCTTTTTCACCATGATGAACAAGAGTACACACCGTCGGAGTATCACTTTTACCACAAATTCCACTAAAAATTTGCGTTCCCCTATATGGACGCTATAGTAAATTTCAGAAGGACCTACTTCCAACCGTCCTTGTGCCATCTATCACATCTCTTGAATGGTGAAAAGCCCTGTATTTACCAACAACACCAACAAGCTGGGCAGCGAGATCTTCCCAATTACACTACTTCTCAACAGGCATAGGCGGGTTCGATATCTTATTCATTAGACTACTATAGATATCTTCAAAGGTGGTAGACGCAAGCACAGGCAGCGCAGGTTCGCATGAGATGTAGATGCAATTCTTTTCACCTACTTTACCTCTTCACCAAATATGTTTTGAAGGTACGTACACCTAGAAGCAACTACGGAAATCTAACCTTGGCGATTATATTCCGATATATTTCAAAGTATTGTGAAGTACCTCAAAACATCGCTAAAATAACGAAGAGGTGTATAGGCAATAGATAAAGTAGTATATTAAGCGCACCTTCCCGGCAGGACTTAATGGTTCCGGTAAGCCCTGCACAGTTCGCTTTTTGTATTGCATATAATTTTGTAATGTTATTCCATTCTAGGAGTATTTTCTAATGATGGTCATCAAGGCAGGATGGGACTTAATCTAATAACGGCCATAACAACAACTTACAGTCAGCGTAAGACTTCATATATCTCTCTTCTATTACTTCACTTGAGAACTTAAGGTGCTAGTTATTCGAAGAATCTGATATGCGCAGAACAATAATATTTTTCGGTTTGTGCAACCTGTGTTACATAAACTTCGAAATAAACCTGTTAAAACTCATCTTGCAACCTGTCAATTCCGGGTTTTACTGGTTCAAACCAAAATTTGTAAGATAACAGTTCACGGTTAATTAATTTAACAAAATAAACAGAAAAATTAATATATGTACAATATATGTGTGTAAATTTAGTGTTCACACGAGTAACAGGCAATTTATCTCCCGTTTTTAAGTTCCATAAACCTAAAAGAAGTGCGTAAAAATATATGAAGATATAACCATTGTTGTTGTTTTTTTTTGTTTCTTCAACACAAAATTATACTTTATTGCCATTTAATTTTTCATATTAACTATAAACTGCAGCTGGTTTAATTACACTTTATCCTTGATCTTTATTACTTCATTGACTTGTGATCAGGAGTCACTTAAGCGTATTTAATGCAATTAATTGACTAAAAAACTGAAAAAAAAAACCAAAACTATAAAGGAAGAATAAACAGAGCGGCGATTAACCTCGAGAGGCCTACGTATAGAGCGGCTCATCACACAAAAGCCGATGCTGCAGAAGTGCTGAAGACACTGCATGCACAGTTTTTTGCTCTGCGTTTTCGTTTTGCGCACAAGTAGTGCAAGCCTGCCAAAGTGATCTGGATTTGCAGTAAATGCTGCTCTACACCAGCTGTGTTCAGCGCTAGCAGACGATTTCGATTAACATTCAATTAAAATTGACATTGCGTTGATAGGCAATAACCAAAAAAGAAAAAAAAATAGTAAGAGTAAGTAAGCGAGTAACTGAGTGGACAATTTGATTGGTTGAAAACGATCGTTCATGTACTCACTCGGCACAGAACTGATGAACTAGTACGTCATTTACTAGATTCGTACTAGTATCACAGTAATGTAAAAGTTAAAAAAACAAAAATTATAATAAAAAAACTCGTTTTGTATTCCTTTTCTGATTTTATTTTCCTTTGTTCCATTATATTTTAATTTACCTAATTCTTTTATATCTAATATAAATTTTATTATATTATATTTTATTTAATCAGTTTTTTTAAATCTTAAATTTTATTTAATAATCTTTTTTCATTATAATATTTTTTTTTAAATATACTATACATTAATTTATTATATTTCTTTTTTTTTAATTCAATAAACTAAATATTAATTTAGATATATTCCTTTTATTTAAATTTATTTTTTTATCGATTAAAATACCCATTTTCTTATTATTTTTATTTGTTTTAATAATATTTAGTTTTGTTATTTTGTTTTATTCTAATTAAACATTTTTAAGATTTTTAATATAATTAATCTTTTCTCATTTCTTGTATTTTTTTATATTATTTTATTTTATTCAATGTTTTTTTTGCATTTTTCTATTTTATTTTATTTTTTTTTATTTTGTTTAATTTTATTTTATTTTTTTAATTTATTTTATTTAATTTAATTTTAATTTTTTTACTTTAATTTATGTTATTTTATTTTAATTTATTTTATTTTTTTTTTCTTATTTTTATTTTTTTATTTTATTTGTTTTTATATTTTTTTTATTTTATATTATTTTTATTTAACTTTATTTGATTTTATATTGGTTTATATTATTTTGTTTTATTGTTCTTCACTTTATTTTATTTTAGTTTATTTCATTTTATTTTATTTTATTTAGTTGTATTTTATTTCATTTTATTTTATTTTATTTATTTTGTTTAATTTAATTTAACTTATTTTATTTTATTTTATTTTATTTTATTTTATTTCATTTTATTTTATTTTATTTTACTTTGTTTTATTTTGTTTTATTTATTTATATTATTTTATTTTAATTTATTTTATTTTATTTTATACTATTTTATTTTATTTCATTTTATTTGATGTTACTATATTTTACTTTTTTAATTTAATTGAATTTAATTTTATTTCATTTCATTTCATTTTATTTTATTTTATTTTATTTTATTTTATTTTATTTTATTTTATTTTATTTTATTTTATTTTATTTTATTTTATTTTATTTTATTTTATTTTATTTTATTTTATTTTATTTTATTTTATTTTATTTTATTTTATTTTATTTTATTTTATTTTATTTTATTTTATTTTATTTTATTTTATTTTATTTTATTTTATTTTATTTTATTTTATTTTATTTTATTTTATTTTATTTTATTTTATTTTATTTTATTTTATTTTATTTTATTTTATTTTATTTTATTTTATTTTATTTTATTTTATTTTATTTTATTTTATTTTATTTTATTTTATTTTATTTTATTTTATTATATTTTATTTTTTTTTTAATTTTATTTAATTTTATGTTATTCTATTCTATTTTATTTTACTTTATTTTATTTTATTTTACTTTATTCTATGTTATATTATTTATTTTACTTTATTTAATTTTATTTTATTTTGTGCCATTTAAATTTAAATTATTTTATTTTATTTTGTTTTAATTATTCTTTATTGTTCTTAGTGTTATTAAACATACATCTCCCTAAAAGCAAATAACACTCCCTCTTAAAGAAGTTTGTGCAGTAGAGTACTGCAAGCTTTGCACGTTGGATGTTGCACGTACACATTGTTTTGTAAATTTGTTGCTACTGCAAAATCTTGTTGCTCTTGCTACTACTATTGCTTTTGCAATTTATTATGTTTTGTTTTCTAAAGACTTTATTTCTTCTTATTTACTATTTGTTATTGTTGTTGTTGTACACACATCTGTATTCTCATATACATATGTATATATATTGATGCTTCATGTCATGGCTGCAAGCCATCGTAGTTAAAATGGCACAAGATCACAGGCCAAAGGCAATGACAATCAATGGCGCAGCAAAACCAACAACTACTACCAGAGTTCAGTAGCGAGCAACGAGCAACGAGAATAAATAGTAACTGAAAAGAATACTGAAATAAAAACAGAAACTCTATAACAATACTTATAGTAGCAATGATTACAACAACCACTACCCGCAGCTAAATCGCAAATTTGCAATTCTTTTCATAGTCACTTTGGAAGAACACAAACAACTTCGCGGAATATTATGCTTGGCAGTTGGAAGATGCGCCAACAGGGTCGCGAAGAAGTGCACATTTAGGTGGGTTGCCAATCAGAAAAAATAAAATTAAAATAAAAGCTATGCGCAAAGATTTGAGAAAAGCTACACAGGCTTCTTCTTGGTTTAGAGTATGCATTGGGGTTTTGGACAATTATTGGTTTGTGGGTTTCTACAAGACTGATGTAAAGACGCCACCTAATTCCCGTCTTTAACATAGCCCACTTGGCAACTCTACTCAAGCAGAGAACAAAACGACAGTCCTTTGGTAAAACCACGTTGGGCTACAACACGCGCCAGCACTTATCATAGTTTCTTTTTTAAACGACTAAACCTCACAAACAAAAGTTTTTTTGATACAACAAAAACCGGGAAAACTGGCTGAAATCAGCGTTGTTTGGCTCCGGCCAAAAGCAGCTGAAAGAAAATCGAAATCTTCGCGCCAAAAAGACTTTTTGTACTGCACTGTACAAGCGCGACACGCTTGAAGCAAGCTCAAGAGGGATTTACTATACAGTGCGCCTGGTTGGAAGGGGGCGGTAAACAAGTTAGCGCAAGACATGCAAGAGGGAAACGAGCCGCGCGTTGGCTGTGGCAGTCAGATGGCTGTCAGCATAAGCCAAGCCAGGTTGTATTGGAGCTTAAGGAATCGGCTGACTATCGAGCTGACTTAATGCGGCACAGTTGGGGCTCGGCAAACAGCAACAACAACACTGAAAACGTCAAACGCGTGCGCTGAAAAGCAGCAAATGAAAAACGTGCACGAACATGCATGCGCCCGCTGAGCGTTGAGTGCGCCACACTTATTGTGCATTCGTCGAAGAGGCTTGTCTGCTCGTAGGAATAGCACAGCATGCAACATGCAACGACACTCGCTGCAGCTACTGTGGAGACATACATATGTATGTATGTATGTACATACAATACGATCATTGTGTAACACAATGCAATGCAAGTTGCATGTAGATATATTAGTTCGTACATACGTATGTACACATGTATAATATGTATGTACCTATGTATGCCTTGAAGATTTACGAGAGTGTAAATAGTGGAGTAATCGCTTGGCAGTGACTGCGAAAGTGAACTTGGCGCATGAACATGAGATGCAATCGCAACGAATATGCTACATACATACATACACGTTTGACATACAAATATATGCACTCGTTTTGCACATACATATGTACATACATATGCCATTGTTGCTTCTGTTTATATAAAGCAGGGAATACTGACTTCGTTACGCCGCTGAACCTTCTTAGCTGGCCAAAGTGAGCGACGAGCAGATGGTCTTTTGATGCTCAATTAGTCAAATGTACGAATTTGGTTGCCAAATGCGCATGAACAACTTCCTTAAATGTTTTTGTGTAGAGAAAAGCATACACACATACATACATAACTATATACAGGGTGCTCTTGGCCAAACTGACAAATTGCTAATGTGGAAAGTAGTCTTTGTTTGGTCATTGGAAGGAATTGAATGAGAAAATCGCAAACGGTTGAATTTTCAATGAAGGTAGGAAATAAAGAAAATGAAATACAAAATAGTTCTAAGTTTTAGGGCAGAGTCTACGGCGGTGTATTCTTATTCAGCCGCTCCTATTGTAATGCCTTTGAGGTGAAGCTCTGTGCCAACTTGGTGGCAGAAAAGCTTTAATGATAAGGATATCTTCCTCTTCAGAGACAGTCAAGCGGCATTAAAAGCTCTGATCTTTCTCACGCTGAAGTCCGAAATTATATTGTTTTGCCACTAATCTCAACCGGAGACGGTCAAATAGATCATACTACCTCTGACATAAGTCCCTAGTCAAAGAGAAATCGAGAAAAACTCTAAGACGAAAGAATTTCTCAGGTAAGATATGTCCAAGCAGATCCTTATAGTTAAAAAAACATCTTAGTGTGTCTGCTGCTTCTCAACTACGGTTTGCCATATATCTAGATTAACCTGACAACATCCGGACGTCTCCATAGTAATATAAGTTCTGACAGACCACTGTCTGATAGGACCGCTTTTAGAAAAACTGGGAGGCCTTCATAGAATATACTACAAGAACGGCAATAATGATGACGAGGAGGAAACAATTTCCCAACTTTTATGAAATTGCCTGTTTTGGGCAATGCTTCTAGTCGGAATTTGGGACCCTACTGCTATGTGCTCTAATCAAGATAGCCATTGACAAAGTATTGGATCTAGTGAGACATTTTATGACTAGGTATATGTAGATCAACAACGGATAAACGCCCTGATTATAAATGAGTGTTAATTTAATTATTTTGGAGATCTATTGGATTTGAAGGCATGTCCTTTGGTACAACTGGTTTCTTAAAAGTCCTGTAGCAACTAAAAAAAAGTTCGATTATACCTACGGAGGAGAATAAGTCTAAAAAACAATAGTTTTAAATACATATCTTACTGCTTTTAATTTGTTTTATTTTTTTTTCTGGAGAAAAAATTTTAGCCGAAACTATGCTCAAAAAAATATCAGAAAAAATAACAAATTTGGCTCAAATATGAAGCATAGTTCTGGGCACACAATCTAACATATTGCTGACGATTTTGAGACAGACATCTGAATATCAAGGTTTAAGACCTTTTCACATTAATTTCAAATTAATTTTGCTTTCTTGAGAACATAAATGCAATGATACTTACTACGTACTAGCTAGCTCTGATCTTCAAATTTAACAGTTTCCCTTTATATACCAACTGAAGTGTTATTTTTACTCTAAGAGAAAGTTCAACGCCATATTACCTTTCTCTTAGATGTTCACTCTTTTCTAAATGCTCTTCTGAATTTTGTTGTATGGTGCTTTCACAAAAACAGAGAGACCTCTTTATGAGTACAAACTGAGAGAAACAAATATTCATCAAAACCATCAAGAATATCAGCAAACATTTTCTAGTATTTTGGATAATTTCAACTGATATATATATACACGTAAAAGGTTATAAATAGAATGAGAGAAATTAAACAAATCACAAATAATTAAGATAACAAAAAACCAAAGAAGTGTAGGAAGGAATATAACGTGAGTGTATTCCATAAAAATTAAGAGAAAAATCCCTACAAGAAGAGCGTCAGAACAGATAACTTGTTCGGCCAGCAACTGCAAGGGAATACAAAATAGCAGTGTCTTACAATAATTTCACAACAAAATTCGAAACAAAAAAGGAACGAGTGGGGAAAAACAAAAAACGAAAACAAGAGCTAAGCACGGAAATAGATAAAATATTAAAATTGAAAGATAATAAATAGAAGAAAATGAACTGAAAAGAAAAAGAAACCAAACACTAAAAAACAAAAAATCTAAAAACGAGATAGAACAAACCCCAATAAAAAAAGAACAAGAAAACAATAACAAATCACACACAAAAAGCCAAACAAGACATACAAAAAGCAAAAATCAGAAAAAAAAATCGAAATTGACGTTGAAAACTGGACAGTTGTGTAGGATATGAGCAAACAAAAATAATAATAAAATAATAACAACAACAACAACAACGTTAATAATAAATGAAAATCCTCTAAATAACAACATGCAGCAACAAGCAAAGTGTAAACACAGCTGCAGCTGATCGTACACACATAAAAGCAGCAACAACTACTCCTACAACAACAACTAGATTTTTTATACAACAAATGCACAGATACAATCACAATCACAGTCAAGTAATATATTCTAAAGACCAGCAAGACCCTATAATACAATAACAACAACAACGAAAATAATAATAATAATGGGGCAAAACATTAAAAAGCATAAAGGAGCTGGTTGCCTGTGGAGCTGATTGTATGGAAAACTACATACACTTGCACATATAAAGATGTGCATATGTGAATTTGAGTAGCTGTAAACTAGCCAGAAATTATGGTGAAAATACTTTGAGCGTATAGTCCACAACTAGTCTAATGAAAATATTTGCTAAAGAAAGAATACATTTTATTTACCTTGCTGTTATTTCAGTTACTTTATTTAATCTAAATTTGTTTAATTTAATTTAATTTAATTTAATTTATTTTTTTTTTTTATTTAATTTAATTTTATTTTACTTTATTTATCTTATTTTCTTTTCTTATTTTATTTTATTTTATTTTATTTTATTTTATTTTATTTTATTTTATTTTATTTTATTTTATTTCATTTTATTTTATTTTATTTTATTTTATTTTATTTTATTTTATTTTATTTTATTTTATTTTATTTTATTTTATTTTATTTTATTTTATTTTATTTTATTTTATTTTATTTTATTTTATTTTATTTTATTTTATTTTATTTTATTTTATTTTATTTTATTTTATTTTATTTTATTTTATTTTATTTTATTTTATTTATTTTATTTTATTTTATTTAATTTAATTTTATTTTATTTTATTTTACTTTATTTCGTTTTATTATATTTTATTTTGTTTTATTTTATTTTATTTTATTTTATTTTATTTTATTTTGTTTTATTTTATTTTATTTTATTTTATTTTATTTTATTTTATTTTATTTTATTTTATTTTATTTTATTTTATTTTATTTTATTTTATTTTATTTTATTTTATTTTATTTTATTTTATTTTATTTTATTTTATTTTATTTTATTTTATTTTATTTTATTTTATTTTATTTTATTTTATTTTATTTTATTTTATTTTATTTTATTTTATTTTATTTTATTTTATTTTATTTTATTTTATTTTATTTTATTTTATTTTATTTTATTTTATTTTATTTTATTTTATTTTATTTTATTTTATTTTATTTTATTTTATATCATTTCATTTTATTTTATTTTATTTTATTTTATTTTATTTTATTTTATTTTATTTTATTTTATTTTATTTTATTTTATTTTATTTCATTTTATTTTATTTTATTTTATTTTATTTTATTTTATTTTATTTTATTTTATTTTATTTTATTTTATTTTATTTTATTTTATTTTATTTTATTTTGTTTTATTTTATTTTATTTTATTTTATTTTATTTTATTTTATTTTATTTTATTTTATTTTATTTTATTTTATTTTATTTCATTTTATGTTGTTTTATTTTATTTTATTTTATTTTATTTTATTTTATTTTATTTTATTTTATTTTATCTTATTTTATTTTATTTTATTTTATTTTATTTTATTTTATTTTATTTTATTTTATTTTATTTTATTTTATTTTATTTTATTTTATTTTATTTTATTTTATTTTATTTTATTTTATTTTATTTTATTTTATTTTATTTTATTTTATTTTATTTTATTTTATTTTATTTTATTTTATTTTATTTTATTTTATTTTATTTTATTTTATTTTATTTTATTTTATTTTATTTTATTTTATTTCAGTTTATTTTATTTTATTTTATCTTATTTTATTTTGTTTTATTTTATTTTATTTTATTTTATTTTAATTTATTTTATTTTATTTTATTTTATTTGATTTTATTTTTTATTTAATTTAATTTTATTTTATTTGATTTTATTTTTTATGTAATTTAATTTTATTTTCTTTAATTTTTATACTTTATTTTATCTTATTTGATTTAATTTTATTTAACATCCGCATGCATCCTGGTCTAAACACTTTTCATACAGGGTTATCACACGATATTGCAGTTGTCCATATGTTTGTTTGTTTGTTATATTTTTTTGTGTTTATTTTATTATTTTTTATTTTGACTGTATTACCTATCGCCCGGCAATGACTTGAGTGAAGAAATGAAAACAGGTCAATGCCTTAATGGATTTTTACATATTCACACACGCAAACAAACAAGCGTACACACAAGCCCACATACATCTAAACACATACTTGCAAACAGAGAGGGAATACGAGTATATGAAAGTTCTACGACAAATGGCTGGCTGATTATATGGTCATATGCACGGACAGACCCACTATTCGGGCAGCGCGTCAATTAAGTCAAACAAGTAGTGGTTCGAGCGAGCACATGTATATAAATATATACATATGTATGTATGTGGCTCCCTCTAAGCGGACGGACAAACGAGAGGCTTGTGTTTTGGATTTTTTCCATCTTGTTTTTTTTTGTTTTTTTTTTTGGTTTTACTCCACCGGACGGACATTTACTACGCCGGTACGAGGAGTAGTGGCTTCTTCTTCTTCGTTCCGATCATATTTTTTACGATTTGCTGCTGACGATACGTAATGTGATCGCGTAGTATTTTTCTGTAGTATCGCCTGATATTACGTTCGCTTGCATGCACACAAAAAATAACAAATAAAAAAACAAAAAATGTTGAAATTAAATAAAAAGCGATAAAATTTTGTGTAAATAGCAAATAAAGCGCATTATGAAATAACATGAAAAATTAGTAATAAAAAAATATTAAATAAAATAAATAAATAAGTAAAAATTATTTTATTTTTCGTTCCAGAAAGTGTCAGTAGTTGGCTGGTGGTTAGTAATGCAATAAAAGAGTATGATTTGTTCGTAATTATTTGCTGTGAAATTATGCGATAAGCGCGTAGCTATTTGCGATGCTTGGGAAATGCACACAAATAACCACATGTATGTATGTGTGTATGTATGGAAAATTGCGCACTTACGAATATTTGACACCGTGAAATCAAAATATTTGTGGCCACTCGTAGATAACAAAGAGACTGTTGTGTGTTATATTGGCAGATATGTACGTGTATGTATGTGTCGATGACTAAAAGAATGCAATTTGTGCTCGTAATCCACGCTGATATTATAATATATGATTCTTATGAAAGAGCTTAATCATAATTTGGCATAGCGCTGATTAGAAATCAAGGAATCAAATAAAAATAATTGTGGAAGTCAAGAGTACCCAGAATGTGACTTAGCTGATAATGTTGAAAGAGATCTCTGAAGGATTTTGATCAGATCTAGGCCAGGAGAAACCTATAATTTGAAGTACTAGAAGGAAGCAAAGAGGTCTTAAAATTACCATTGGATTCTGCTTTCAGTGTAGTGAAAATGAGCAGTTATCCTTTAGTTCATCACCCCTGTACTTGCTAAAGATACAGTTCGGAAAATATTCCCACTTAAGCGGAGCCAAATATATTTAACTAACCGGAGACATGGGAGTTACTCGGCTAACAAAGTAGGTTCCGTGTTTTAAAAGAAGTGGCAATAATAAAAAGTACTAACCTAGAGAAGCTTATCAGTTAAACCTTTGGCTTAGAATCTGCAAAAAATTGCTTCAGTGAGGAAACGTGCTGTACTTAGGTAAAGTTAGAATCCTCAGATTTAGGACTCATTTTGTAGACGCCGAATTTTTGACTGTAAATGAAGTGGTTAAAGTAAATAAATTTTATAAAAACTAAAAGAAATCTTACCAGTCTCGATTTTCATGGGACAAGCGTTAAAATGTGTTCCTAAATGTTAGAAATAAATCATAAAATTCCAAAAAATTTGTTAGTTTTCTTGTTATTAAGACATCTTAAGATGTAGTAAAGTGAATAAATTATTTAAAAAAAAAATTCTACCAGTCTCGATTTCCGTGGGACAAACGTTAAGAATTAATGATATCTTGCAAATAGTATTTGAGCTCGTTCTTTACATAAACTACAGGGCCAGTGCTCTCCAAAAATGTGTAAGCTCTTCCTTTACGCTTAATTCAAAAATCTTACTTATGCCTAGTGTCTTCTCTAAAAACCCGTTAATAGCGAAAAACCACTTGAAGCCAACACTTTAGAGCATCAACTACCAACCTCAAGTTCGTTACTTAAGTTTTTTGTTTTCTACAAAAGCTGCTCGTTAACTCAATTGCTGCCCACTGTTGGCTGTAACTATGGAGTTTGGACGCGTGCCCATGAAACTTGCAACAATCAGCGCACGCAACTTAATTGTTTGTGGTACTCAGACAAACACAAAAAAAAGTATACAAAACAGAAAACACACAAATAACAAAAAAAAAAACCTAAAAACGAAATACAAGAATTGAAGTAACGAAAATTAAAACTAGAAAAACCAACGTCATCTTGGTAGCTGCTACTGGTCACTGCCACCGCTTTTCAGCAAAATGCAATTGCTTTGTGGCACTTGGGATGTGATTTTTTTGTTTTTTTTTTCGCTTTTGTAGAAAAGCTGTTTTTTACTCTCTGATTTCCTTCGTTTTCTATGTTTTGCTCTTTATTTTTATTTTTCTATTATTTATGCTATTTCTTTTTTTATAATATTTTTTGTCGTTTTTTTGTTGTATGTTCACTTCATTTTTACTACTTTTTTGCTAGTCTATTGCTTATCTTGCTACCTTTTGTATTGACTTTTTAAAGGAAAAAAGAAAAGAAAAAAGAAAAGAAAAAACATTCAGCTCTCCAGTTCGCCCAGCGGGTGTCCTGTGTTACCAGTTGTTCTTGTAGCTAACAGCGGTTGTTCGCTTGCAACAGGCTAGCTGTCTGTCTAACTGCGTAGGGCAGTAGCGTGTTGGCAAGTTTATGGCTTGGGTTTGCTGTGCCGTGGTTGATTGAAAATTATGATTTGGTTGCCTTTTTTTCACCAACTTCTGACAATTGCTTTTTTAATAGTTTTTTATTAATAAGAAAATAATGCCTCTTTGTCCCTATGGAGATTCTTATAACTAACACGTTGAACTGATCAGAGGGTATGTCAAACATTTTTGCAGTGTCCACAGTAAAAAGATGATCGGGGAAAGGTGATCTTTACACTAAACTAAGAAGATTAAATAGTCGAAATATAGCTTAAAAAAATTAAATCGTTTCTTATTTTAGCATAAAACTCTTCAGATTATGACTAGAAAGAAGAACTGGTGGAGTGGTGTCCAATGAAAAATAATCATTAAGAACCCAATAGGAAGATAAGTAGAATATTATCCTCATTATCATCTAGCTATAATGACGTAATAGAACAATAACTAACTACAATTACAGCTAGGGCTGAGATAAAGTCGAGAGCAACCCACCATATGCGAGATGCCGTAACCAAGCTGAGCGGAGCCTTGGATCACGGTTAAAAGAGAGGGAGTTTTGTTACGTCTCTCCGTCTTAAGGGTATACTGAAGTCTGCACAGAGTAGCAGTTGCAAGCGGGTGGTTGTCTTGCAGCGAGGGGCTTTCTATATAAATGTTCTCTTAAATTATATCTACCCTTAGAGTGAAGTTGTGTGTTAAACTTGGGTAACTAGACGAAGAAACTAGCTCACAGTAAAAATTTCACAAATCCTTGGATGAGAACTTTTAACTTTAATGACGAGCTTAGCAAATAAAATTATGATTTAAGACTGGTATCACCGCCACTCAATAGAGCGTTGGGCGGGACAAGGACGAAAACGACTGGATCCTTGTCAGATATACTACAGGAGTCATATAAAAGAGCACAAATGTATTTTTGCATTTAGGTTAGAAAAAGACTTCGCCGTAGCTGATATGTCCAAACAATGCCTTCTAAAAGCCCATAAAAATTGTGCCTGAAGATCTTATGGCCAAGGATAGCACAGAAGGAATATTGAGTAAAACTTTCACAAAATTCTTCCTTCATAACGAAACATCCCCAACTGTGTTGATGCTGATCAACTTCGCCGAAGTCCGAAATAAGAATTTTGGAAGGACCAGATTACCACATAAGGGATTTTTTCAAACTATATCGCTGACTTTGCTTCGTGACAAAATCAACCATATTCTTATAGGCCGACGATATGGCTCTCGTGTGCTAGACGTCCACACACTCCGAGGTACTTACATCGAGCACAACTTCCGCGATTGGAGCATCGAATCAACAGTAAAGCAACAATCACTGTTTCTTCTTGCTGTTTGATGCCAATTTTAAATACCAAGTCAAAACAGATTGTCTCCATCTGATTATATAACATAAAATGGAGCCCTGTTCCTTTACTTTCACTTTGCTTTTTCACTAGAGGGCATTGCATCGAATACTTTCAAAGCTGGAGTGGGCTCCTTAAGTCAAAGAACATGACTAACCAGCATCACCACTGCTCTTTCTCCACTTGCCTATGTCATGTTTCATCATCTAACTATCTATATCCATAACTTCTTATGCCGACACTTCGGATTCTTTCAGCGTACAAGCTTCTACAAGAAGAAGAGAAAGATGAGCGTCTAGAGTTTTGTCTCCATTAGTCAAGAGAGAACTTAACGTTTCAATTGCCACTCAGTCAAAAGCAGCAAAAGTGATTTAGCGTTGGATTTTGAGGTGTTTATGTCAGTGAAGGTTCCTAAACAGACCAAATTATCGACGACTTCAAACTGAGCAGTAACGTAGGAATCAAAAAACGAAAACGCAGATTAATCGGGTTTACCATCTCTGGGTGCTTCAGCAAGCTTAAGAAGTTTTTCGTCCATAAACTTATAGTATATACTTAAGTATATTCTCGATATCGGTTAAGTCCTAACTAAGAATGCTCCGATCTGTAAGCCTTCTGTAGCTGTTCAAACTTTCCTTACTCATGGATATCAACTCTCTTCTTTCTTGTCTTTAAATGCGTCTAGTTGCTGTAGATTTCATACTGTGTGAACCCGGAGTAAGGGGCAGTCACTTACGAACTTTTCAGTCATAATTTTTTTTATTTATTTTTGGCACTTTGTAACCGCTGAAGCGGATGTTGGTAGCCTCCTGGCCTTCAGATGGCAGTACGCAATGCTAATCACTTGTATACCACGGCCGTGGTCATAATATCATCAACTAAAGCCCAGAACGTATATTATAAAACATCCGAGCTCTCAAATTCGTATATTCTTAGCAAAACCAAGTAGTGTCATTTAGTAAAATTAATGAAAATCCAATCAAGTTAATATAATTATGGATTTGTTCACAGATTGTCATATGCTAAATACAACATCACGATCGAATTAAATAAATGCTTAATTGCGAAAACTTACAACACACCAGAAGAGAACTACAAACAAGAACATGCTAAAGATGACGTCAGTGACTGCAATCAAACTCAGTGAATATACAATGCAACACACCAAAGTCCTTGAGTACGCCCATTAAACGCATTTGTAATGGGCCAAGACAAAACCTCAGTACTAATGTAAATATTCATGAGTACAATCAAGGAGGTAAGCATGTAAGTACGAGTAAATGCTTAATGACATGCCCCGCGGACGGTCCTTCAACGATTTACGCGATATCTATGGAAAAAGTTAGCATTTAATATTTGTATTGGCAATGAACTCGGCAGTCGAGAAAAAATAGATTTAAATTAAGTAGATATTTGAGCTTGTAATAATGCTAAATTTTACGTTCAAAACTCTTAACAAAAAGAGGAAAACTTAAAAACGCAGTCAATAGAAAAAGCTTGAGCAAATCAACGCCTCAGGCTCTGGAGTTGGGCTCCCGACGTTTAAGCGATAAAATGATGAGAAGTGCTTTGGCTGCAAATTAAACAACGTTTATGTTAACAATGACTTAACTGCATTTTTATTTATGTTTTTCTTTTTTATTCCACTTTTTTTTGTAATTCTAATAAGCATTTAATAGTTAATGCCTTCAAACAGCCAAAGACAGCAGTCTAACAATTGTCAATTGAATCAAATGTAATTATGTTAACAAAACGATTAACTCTTTATGCGCTAGATGACAGACGATGAAGACAATTATCTACGTTTGGCCCGTAGTTATTTGTTTCAGTGCTTACCTTGGGGGTGTGGTTAAGACTTGTGAGTTTAGTGATTTGTTATTAATCGATAATTATGACATTTAAAATGGATATACGTGTATGTATATCATTAATACGATGGGACAACTCGCTTTGTAACCGCTGAAGCGATTTTCGGCCGAGCTCCTCCTTCAATTTGTGGTTTTGCGTCTTGATGTTTTTTCAATAAATGGAAGGACCTACAGTTTATACTAAGCCGCCTCCGAACGTCTGATAGGTTTTTTATGAGGAATCTTTATTTCGTGTCCGAAAGACACTCGGAGGGGTGGACATTCCCTGTTAAGGGGCGACCGCAATTAGGAAGTTTGCCCGACCCTTCCGAATGTCGGTACGCAATGCTAACCACTCGGCTACCGCGGCCGCCTGAACATTACTTTATATTATATGAGAACAGTGATCCGAATCGGAATTCTATACCAGCTAGTTAGTTATACTTGGGTCAAAGTAGGCTCATCTAGATATCATATTTTGGTATTGTTATTGTAGCAGCTATCCAATCCCGCTTATAAGCAGGTGAAACTAGTCTAGTTCATCGATGTCATCTCTTGGAGGATCCAGGAAACGAATTGTTTCGACAGGCTCGGACCAGAGCGCCATAGGGAAAGGGGATAAGTTAAATAAGTTTTATGGGGAATGCAAAGATGTGATTAGTATCGTGCGGCATATCGAGATAAGTCGAGGTCAAGACTGGATGGTGTAGCAATTAATTCGACCATAATATTCAAATCTTTAACGACTTTCACGACAGACAGTTCTACGCACCCGACTTTATTCGAACAAACGCTGTCACTTTTTCGGCGACCTAACCTCGTTTAGGTCATCAGGTAATTCTAGTCCATTACTTCAGGAGGGTGTACCATAGACGACCATAATTCATATATCTCGGTTAGATACAACCTGTGCAATAGCTGGAAACCTCTTAAGATCTGCTCAGATCTTAAAATACGCATTACTTTGCTCCGTGATGCCAGAGCGCTCAACTGCGGCCCATCGCAGCTATGCCTACTGCACCCCTACCCACTTTGCTAACCGCTCGCAGACCTACACGGTCCAACGGAACTCCATGCCTCCCAAACATTTATTATTCCTGCCACTTAAACTTCCCTATGAATTTTATTAACTCCCAATATGCCGAAGTCTACTTCTGTTTGAAGCAGGACTTTCCTATAATATCTGTCATTATCCCAAATAACTCTTATATTAGAGAGTTTGAGACCTTCCCAGTTTGCATTTCGTTAAGTAGCAATTTACATGTAGTGAGAGACATAACAAAGAGTTCTTTTTCCTAATAGCGTAGATTTTTACTTCAAACTCAATTCAACAGCTTGTGAGTACCAAAGAAGGATTCCAAAGAAAAACAAAAACAAGTCCGACCTCATGCTACGGGAACTTTGTGCTGGCAGTATGGGTAGTCATCCGGATAGAAACAATCATCGACACTATTAGAGAACCAAAGTGGTGTCAATTATTTTTTCAAAAGATTCTCTCTGAGAGGGAATTAGAATATGAGGAAAATTGACAACGTTGCATTCGATTACTTTGCCAATTGCATAAACTGGTATACTCTAAGCTAAGATCTTATCTATTATTGATCCGATAATTTGAATAAGGCCAATTAGCGCAGACAAATCATGGAAACTTGAAGTAAAGGTTTTAAGCCATTAATTTATTAAGCCAAAAAGATATCACTCTTATAAATTCTTTATATTTAGTATACATATTTATAATAGTTAATAAGTGAAGAAGCTACGTATTTTTTAATTCCGTTTCAATTTATTTATAAATTTAATTATTTAATTATTTAATTATTTATCAATTTGTTATAAAATATTTATTCACGTGTACATACCTACATAAGTATGTTTAATACCTAAATAATTTTATTTGCAATTTTTTGTTACGAAAAGATATCAAGAATCAACATGAAGAATCATGAAGACAAAAACAATAAATAGTCATTGGAATATACATACTCGTATGTTTGTAAGTACACGTATGTATGCATAAAAAATGATCAAGAATAAAAAATGAATAACATAAATAAATGCAAATATGAGTAGTATTCCAACAAACAATATGTATTATGTACAATATTTATGTTGTATATAAATCATGTATATGTACACATATACAAAATACTAACATTTTATATGTAAGCAAATAAATAAATAAATAAATAAAATAAAAAATGATAATTTTGCAACGATAAAAAATAAGGGGCTCGAACAGTGGTATTATGGACACTTGTTTACAATACATATGTATGTAATTATACATATTTTTACCACCAGAGCTTGTTTGTAAATAAAGCTCGCTTTAACGTATACACGCCAATATAAATATTGATGACTAAATCCGACTTGTTATATTTACGCAAATAATAAATCAGTAAACCACAAAGATATGAAGAGTTTTTATGGAATATTTTTGGCAAGGGAAGTACAGAAGAAAATATTTAAGAAATTAAGAGAACCATGGGTTACAAGGTTCGTTCAGTTAAATATTTCACACCTGATAAAATATGCAAGAAAAGTACAACAAATTAAAGTGAAGAAGCCGTAGGACGATAAGTATAGTGATTCGGCACTAGAAAGTTTTCAGGTCTTCATATTAAAAATATTGGTGCCAAATACAGTGGCGGACTAAAGTCTACATACGACCCCTTTTTTTGGAATCCCTACCGTCCCATAGTTTTTACAGGAAAAGTATTGATGTAGTCTTGCTTTGAATTTAATTGTAAGACAAAACCGAAAATTTCATATTTGTTCAACATTAACTTTCAATGTTATTAACAAAAAACTCAAAAAAGCCGTTGACAAAAGTGAACATACGTTTCATTAATTTGTTTCGTTTATTACTTCAGCTATTGTTTTCAGCGGTCAAGTACCGTTTTTTTTTCTTTCTATACTTTTCTTGGTATTTGGCTTTATCTTTATTGTTTTCCATCATTTGAAAAAAGAAATACAATCGCGAAAATGTCGTCAGGAACGGAAATCCCGGTGGCTGTGCAAAAATTGATTATAAAACACAGAAATGATAAGAAAACGTTCGGCAAAATAGCTAAATTGTTAAATTTAAGAAAAGCGACGGTGCAAACAATTTATAAAAACTTGCAGAATCGGGTTCGTTCGAGAGTAAGCCGCGAAGTGGCCGTCCAAAGAAGCTTACCCATAGGGACATCTCTTTCATCCGTAATAAAGTAAGCCAAAATTCCAAGGTACATGCTACCAATTTGGCCCAGAAGCTAGCGAAATGCTCCCAAATTGTTGTGCACTTACGCACAATAACAAGAACTCTTAACAACGAAGGATTCTACAGCAGAACTCCTCGCAAGAAGCCTCTCATAAGCGAGAAAAACCGCGCACATCGGTTGGAGTTCGCTAAAAAGCATCTAAAGAAGGATCATGAGTTCTGGAAAAGCGTGCTATTTACGGATGAGTCAAAATATAACATATTTGGATGCGATGGCAGAGCAAAAGTTTGGAGAAAACCCATTACTGCCATGGATCCCAGGCACCTTATTTCGACCTTAAAGCATGGTGGTGGGAGTGTCATGGATTGGAGAGCAGTTGCAGCGTCTGGGGTGGGTAAATTGGTCTTTATTGAAGGAAATATGGATCGCTTCGAGTATAAGACCATATTGGAAAATAATTTGAAGTTATCTGTGGACAAACTGTGCCTTGGCTCGAGCTGGATCTTTCTACAGGATAATGATCCTAAGCACACAACGCAAATTGTAAAGGATTGGCTGCTGTATTATGCTCCGCGGCAGTTGCACTCATCACCACAAAGCCCGGAATTGAATATTACATAGCACATATGGAAAATATTGGAGCGGAAAATTCGAAAACACCCTATAAGTAATGCATCAAAGCTCAGAGAGAAACTTCAAGAAGAGTGGCAAAACATTACAGGAGAAGAGCTGGAAAATTTGGTTTTTTTCAATGTTAGACGCTTGCAAGCGGTGATCGATGCGCATGGTGGCCCAACAAAATATTAACTTAGTTATTAAAATTAATATGATTACCTAGAATAGCTAAGCAAAAAATCGTATGTTCACTTTTGTCAGCGCCTTTTTTCCATTTTTTGTTAATAACTTTGAAAGTTAATGTTGAATAAATGAGAAATTTTAGTTTTTGTTATATACTTGAATTTAAAACAAAACTGCATCATTATTTTTTCTGTGAAAGCTATAGGACGGGTTGAATTCCCAAAAAATGGATCGTATGTAGACTTTAGTCCGCCACTGTAGATACTTTGCTGCCACAAGCTTCAATTTTAGATCTCTACATTTTTTCACTTCTCCAAATAAATCAAAGATTTCTATAAATGAAAAAATTTCAGTCCCATGTGTTGCCGGCTATGTTTCGGGGGTTACAAGTAGATTCGAGGAAAACACTAAGTGCTATATCGGTTCTTAATATCTTTCCAAAATAGTTGAGATTACGTTCAAAAATTCTATAATTTTAATTTTTAACTATGTTACGATTGTTAGGTACAGTTAGGATGCTATTTGTTTTTTAATACGCCAATCAGTCATAGATGAAATTGTGAGTTCAGTGATTTTTCCAAAACGCTAACTTAGACCGATTGTGATACAACGAATATTCTTCTACACTTTGAGTATAGTAAGCGAAGAAGGAGTTTCTTCATCCACTTGAATTTCTTTATGCATTTTTAAATAACTTTTAAATTAGAAAAATTAACTATTCATTCTCTTCAATCCTGTATCCCATGCAATACCCTCTGAAAATTGCCCTTGGACTTTCTTATGACAGAACACGGTTTGCTTCCACCTTAACTCGGATTGTCTTGTAAATGAATTAATTTCACGAACCAACCAATAAGCCGATATCTTCAACAATTTCTCTGAAGGTAAGCCAAATATTTTCCATAGCAAATTTATTCACTTTCTCAACATATTCATCTGTTGCAGAGGTGCCGTCCAGAGTGAAATTTTTGATTCACAGCTTCTGCACCTTCTTTGTGAAATTTTTGTAACACATTTTTCGCAAACCTTTCTTGACTTTGCCTTTGTGCAATTATTAAAATATTTTGGAAAAAAAAAATTGTTTCTCTTATTCATTATTAAAGAATACCCTACCCTTCCAAAACATAGTGTTTCCGAATGGATTTTTTTCCTGAATAGAAAACATCCCTTCACGTGACATTTTTGAAAAAAACAATTGTTGAAACCCATAAGATAGTGTTTTTTCAACAATTTTGACAAATTTTAATAATTAAAATTTTTTTAAATTTGTTACTTTTCATGTTCGCCGAATTGGATCCGCAATATTTTTTTCTAACCGATCTCAGATTTGTAATTCGTGATGGCTATGTACCATTTTAAAAAGTTAGATTTGCAGGGCAGTGTTATTATTGCGAACCCATACAGCCATAAGTAAAAATCAAAGCGACCTTAGAGATCAATCGACCACTTTGATCAGTAAATTTGAGCCGCCATAAACCATATGAATCGTTCTTGTGGTGACTAAATACTATCTACATGCGTCCAGCAAGTTCCGTTCGCGACCACAAGACGAGTGCATAGCGATAAATTTATGATTAATATTTCTGTTATTTTTTTTTTTTGTTTTGAAACACTTCAAGAAAAATGTTGCCTACGTGCAAATGTGCGCGGAAGCTTATGAAGAAAAATTGGTGACAGAAAGTAAATGCTTACAAAAAATGGGCAGTTATAATAATTACAGAAATCAAACGCTGATAAATAATTGAGGGTGTACGCTGCTGCTTGGACAAAGAAGCTGGTTTTCACCAACCCCACCCCTTAGCCACCTTATCTGCCATTATTGTCAAGTGCAAAAAGTTTACTATCAATAATTGTTACAACAACTAGTTGCACTTCGTTGTTGTTTTTGTTGTTGTATTATTTAATTGTCACTACACACTCTTTAAACACTCTTCACCGCCTGCACACACCTACACATGCGCTTCGCTAAGTGTTCGTGTGCATTGTTACACGCCTGAAATTCGCACTGCCCACGTTCCGCTCGCTTTTGGTATTTGTTATAATTATTATTATTAACATTGTGGTTTTTTATTGTTTGTTGTTGCTGTTGCAGCTGATGGTTTTCTTGTAATACATACATATTATCATGGATTAATCACACTTGTATATTTCGCATATTTGTTGTAATTATTTCGCTCTTAAGCCAAGTGTGCATTCTCTAGGTTTATTCCTTTGCGATTGAATTTTTTTCGAAAAAAAAACTTGTCTTCTTACACTTATTGTTGTTGCTTTGCAATAATTGCTCTGTAATTATCACTCATTGTCATGGTCATATTTATTATTGAGCAGCAATTTACTTTTTATTTATTGTTTTAACTAGCTTTTCGCACAGTGTGTCAATTGAGTTATTTGTTTGGTGAAATTTCAAAAAAAATTGAAATATGTAATTGTATAATAAAATGAAGATGATGCCTGTCAAAAGAAATTTTTCAAGGTCAGCATAATTTTTCAAAGCTAATTTTAATAACTGAAAAAGGAAACGGTCTCCGAGAAATGCCTTTTAAGGGCTTAAAGGTATCAAAACATCAGTTTATTTTCCATTTTTTTTTCAAATGTTATACCTAAAATGATAATCCGAGAATGTGAAAATATTTTACTAGAGAACTTCGAAGAAAAAGCTTTGAATTTGTCTAGAGCTTTTTGCATTAAAAAGCTGCAAATCCTTAATTAAAGTTTTGAATAACATACAAGTCAGACCAAATCTATATACCTTTTGGAAAATTTCTCAGAATTGATGCTCTCAAGTTCATGAACGATAAATGGCAGAGCCATAAATATTGGAAACCTTTTAAGACAAACTTAAGCTAAAATTTGTGACTCCTTAAGCCACATAAAGAGTGCGCTGGAACTCTTTATTTACTTACATAAGAAAATCAGATCGAATAGCAGGCTGGGCTTGAGGTCGTAAAAGGCGAGAAAAATCTGTACCATCCTTTAACCTTTAACCGAACTTGATTTGCAGGCCCTTTTTCAACCTAAAGAATCATAAAAATTATTAAGAGCTGTTAAAGTCATGGCAGTGTAAACCCTTAAGGGACTTTCTACGTATAATATATATATAATTGGCGCTTTTGTAACCGCTGAAGCGATTTTCGGCCGAGCTACTCCTCACATTTTTGGTTTTCTTGTCTTCCTGTTTTTTTATTAAACTTATACTAAGCCGCCTCGGAACGGCTGATGGTTTTTTATGAGGAGTCTTATTTCATGGCAGAAATAAACTCGGAGAATTTTCTACGTAGTTAGTATAAATTGACAAATTTATAGGTATAAAAAGCAATCCTGTTATATGGATAAACCTGTCCAAAAGAACATTACAAATTTTGGTGAAAACTGCTTCAAAATCTGTTTAGTAGTTTTTGAGTTTATCGTTAATAGACAG
>JAWMAG010000041.1:12665000-12705000 GCA_037013455.1 Ceratitis rosa
CTCTGGGTAGTCCATTTCAACTCAATTGAAGAAAGATCCCAATCTTGATGTTCATCTCACCCACCGATTCCAGCACATATATCTGGATTACTCGATTTTTTTAGAAAGAAAGACTGGGACTTTTTGACAACTTCATTAAAAGTAAGGCAGTAGCATTAGTACCAGTATACAGAGGGGAAGATGTGGATTCCTGATTATACCAGGATCCAGTATTATAGGAAATTTTTGAAGAGTGACTCTGGCTGGATACTGTGGAAGAGTGTGTTATTACAACAGTCCGTAAATTCAGCTCACTTCAAACAAATAGAGGCTCATACACGAACGGCTCAAACAATAGTTTGCAGTTTCAGATTCAAACACAAAAATATTTAACCAGCTATTTGGTTGTCAGACTATTTTATGATTGAAAAAAAAAAAAACGTGTCACCCGGAGTGTTGCCGCGATGGTGCATCTCCCAAAAACTTGTCCTTGATTTCCTATTTGCCGTGACAAGCTGTCGTTTGGACCTCCGAAAGACTCTCTACCAATGGATAGATGACATAATTGTTTGTTTGTCTAAATATAATATCTTCTTCCGTATCGATCTGAAAAAGAGGCCTGTCGAAAAATTACGTCACCAAACGCTGCCTTCAGCATGGTCGGCTGCTCAGTTCCTCATAATCTAGCAGCATCTGTGCCTGCGTGCGCTTTTCAATCTCTCTCTGCGCCTCCGGTAGCACCGGCTTACCTGACGTTGCTGGTCATCACTGTCCCTCGCAGACAGCTCATTGCGGGAGAAGTGCGTTTTCGACTTCTTAGGTGGTTTAGTCTCCTCCGATATCAGCTGTTAGGACTATTTTCCAAATTTTTTCCATAGTCCACTCCCTCCTTTTTGTGTGTTTGACGACCGCAGCTTGATTGAGAGGGGGGGTTTACCTTTTCCGTCACCCAAGGCTATGGGTGAATTTTCCCTATAACTGGTTTGATCTGGAGGTTATCCAACATTTATAACTTTCTGCCAAGGTGAACGACTTTTCAGAGGAAATTATTTTCGTCATCCCCCTAATTTTTTAAACACTTACTAGAAACGGATCCATCCCTTCTGCTTGCTTAAATTGTTATTTATGGAATATATAGATAAACGAAAGAAGATCGCAGAAAATATTATAGCTTAAACTCTTTTAAAGAGAAATATATTTAAGATACCCGTCACCCTTTGGCAAGGAATGCCAATACCTCGAGTGCATTAGCCCTTCGGGCACGGCTTAAAAGTTTTATTGTTAACATAGCCGCCGACCTGGAATTAAAAATCATTGGAAAAAACAATTTTTCGGTAAAATGCTCATCTTCTGCCAAGCGATCTTCAGTCAATTAAAAGAAGTGAAAACGCTTCGGATTATCATTAGGCTTCAGTTCTTGAACTAATAGAACTTCGTGAACCTTCATACCGAGAACTTTATGCAAAAGCCTAAGCGAAGAAGTAACGCGAATTGTTTAATTCCTGCGAATGGGTAGAGTCGATTTTGATGGTTGTTCGATTACAGCTTGAGCTACTAGATGAGAACACACGAGAGTTGTTTTCGTCAGTATCGAACTGATTCGGCAAACACGACGCCACAAACTGTCTGGAAGAAGAGATATTTTACGAATTCTGGTGTAGAGTTCTACAGGCTTTCCATTTTCAAAGTAATCTTTCCATACTTTCCAATTTGTATGGTAATCTTAACCATTTCGTAAATGCTCAATCAAGCCGTAGTTCAGAGCTCATGAGCTATATCTGCTTCATTAGCTTACAGTTGAATATGGATTCTTATTTGTTCTGAGTTATCGATGCTAGCGAAGCTCTCTCCTCAGCATTCCTGGCGGGCATGGTATCAACTACGTTTCGTATTCGTCCCGAGAAGCTTTCAATTTGGTTCACTCGTCAGCGTGTTAGTGAATATTCTCCTATGGGGATGTGGGGTGCGTACTTTTCGGCAAGTTTTCAATATCATTAGAGTCATATAGAGGTTTAGCAGTACTCCATCTTCTCCTGTACTCTCGACAATTTCATTTTTTACTTGTTTCTAAGCAAAGTAACAGCTGGCTCTTGCTTTTATCAGGCCGAAAGTTTTTTATCAGCACAAGTTCTTTCTACAACTCTATCCACTTTTCGATTTTCCTTTACACGCTGCTTTCTAGTTGCATACATTATCAACATACACACGTACATACGTGTAAATGCGAGTAGATATGTATGTATGTACATGTGGTGATGCCGATAACAAAATTACGCCTGAATGCACACACTCTAAGCAACAAAACATTAAAAACCGAACAGCCGGACAACGGACTGAGTAAAACCGCACGACGTTTTAATGCTTTTAATCCTGCAAATAAAGTAAACATAGAAATGAACACACATACAAACATATGTACATGCATATGCCTGTAAAAGAGCAGAGTTTACACATTTTCATATCAAGTTTATATCTATATGTATGTATGTTAGCTTAGACTGTGTGTATTTCTGTTTGTATGTAGTGTATGCCTGCTGTCTGCTGTTGCCTGTTGTAAGGTGATCACACAATCGTGGGCCACAATCACGCCTAGAAATAAAGGAAAGTGACGCAGTGAGTTTGTGTTGTTGCTATGGAACGGAAAGAGCAACAAAAAAACAACAACGAAAGAAGTAAGCAAATAAACTTGGTGGTGAACTTCTTACCTCCAAAGTCAATGAACTTATCCTTACGCGCGCTAAGAGTACACAGACACATAGTGAATTGTAGAAACAAAGAGCTAAGCGGATCCAACCAACCGCGCAACCTCAACCGCTCAACAGCCAGCCATCCAGCCAGCCGGTGATCAGATGATGTTGCAACAACGCGCATGATCAAGCGCGCGAGCAATGAACGTGGCGTAGCAAGGAGATAGAAAATGGGCGAACGAATGAACGAATGAGTACGAGAATGAGTGGAAGAAATTGATGTGCGTTTATACATACATATGTATATATGTACAATACAAACATACGGATGATCATGGCGATCATTAATATTGAAGTCATCATTAAAGTCATAGCTTTGGTGCTCACAGTCAACCACAAGCAAGCAACCTTCTTACCCCATATGCCCTTCTAACTAACTTTTAACGGCTAAACAAGCTAGAATACTAGTAGTTTTACGTATATACATCCAGAAAGTGATCGTGCAGTCTGTAATGAAAGCAACACTCGACCAACTGGCGACTGTGGTTAACTGTGGGCAACGAAGGAAGCTGTTGTGAGTACACGAGTGGCTTTGTTCTTGGCTAACACAGCAAACAAATCGAATGGATATGTTGAAGATCTCTCGAAGATCATTACATGTGATCTCGATAGTATTAAAAGCAGTAACATACCACGGAGCCAATCGAAAACTTAGCAGTTGAAGTCGTAAAGGAGTTATTCTAGATATCTTAGCTCCTTAAAATAACTGCCCCAGTAAAGTTAAGTTATTCAAATTCTTCGAAGATCTTGGGGATACAATGAATGGTGAGTACTAAGAAATTCTTGAAAATACGGATTTTGATTAGCCAAAGTAGTTTCTTAGACCAGACCAAGTAGATCCGTAACTTATCCCGTCCTAAAGACTTCTCTACAGCACAGTGGAGTTCAGATATTTGTTCCTCTGCTGCTTGCAAATGCATGAAGACTAAACAGAACGCCTACAGCTAATCTACTTAAGGAGGTCTCACTGAGAAAGCCGTCCTTTGAAAGGATTTTTGTGATCCGCTGGTTCCAGTCAGGCAGAGTCACAGAAGTATCTGTGAGCATGTGCTAGTTCTTATCAATTTGTTGCCCTCTCTACATCAATTCAGACTATGAAAGCATATCCCGATATACCAAAGATCTCCTCCTTATAATGGTTGCAATTCAAGACTTTGTTATTTTGTACCCAATGCTCACTGGGCTTATAAAGTGCTGTTCGTTGCCCTAATGTTGATCCCGTTGAATGTCAGGCAGTCAGCCAGCCAGTCAAACGGGCCAACCACTCATACAGCAGACTACTTGCCTGCCAACTCATCTCTTCCTCGCTACCCAGCCATGCAGCTACTCGTGATCATCATTCGTACGATCATCATTCGTGTGTGCGATCATTACGATGATCATCAGCAGCATTCGTGTAGTATGCGCTGAGCCAAGGAAGATGTAGAATAAGAAGTGAAAGAAAATGAAGGTGCTGTTAGTATTGATCGTGCCACTTTTGCATGCAACAGACAACCGCAAAGCGTCAAAAACAACAATAGCAATAAAAATGTATACGCTGATGCTGGTAAATCGTTGACTAGTTAGTTACACTCAGCCTTCTACCTCGCTAAACACTGCAAAGTCGTCATTTGAATTTGCGCCTAAGCTCTGTAGCGCTGGCAGTGGAGTTGAAGAACCTTTTGATTGGCATTACTTTTGCTTCTCTGTGTGTTTTTTATTTTTTTGTTTTGCTATTTCTTCCAATCTTTGTAAGTAGGATGTTGCAAGAAGGCAATGTTCCTTACTGTCTTCTGCGTAGAAAACATTTATATGCGATGTTGTGTGTTGTGCTGATCATGTTAATAGTTTGCACGATGAAGGCGTGGGAGAACGTAAGGGTAAGTGGTGGAGTGGTGCCCAAGAAAGATGGCACAGAGTGTACTTCAGTTATAGCACTATGCAGTGACGCTAAAATGGCTACGGCTAACCGTTGGTTTGGTTGATGGCTGTTAACTTTATAGTAAATATACATTAGATGTGTCTCTTGCCTTGGTATTGAATCGAAAGGGAGGTGGTGTAAGCAGGCCGATCTTTTTATTGCCATGGCTTACTAGGCATACAAAGTGTAAAAGTTAAAAAACAAAATAACAAAAAAAAATAAAAATAAATATATATAAATATGTGTTTGTATGTACATATATTTATATAGATACAATTGGCGCTCTGTAACCGCTGAAGCGATTTTCGGCCCAGCTCCTGCTCTTATTAGTGGTGTACGTTTTGATCTTTTTCCAGTTTACTCTAAACATCCTGATAGATTTTTATGAGCATATTTTTACTTCATATCAGAATTACACTCGAACGGTTTGACTTTCCCTACCGAGTGACCATCGAAAACTGAATTTAGTTTTAATTTGAATGAATTTTCCACATTTCTGGTAGTTATTCGGCGCAGGATTCGAACACTGACTACTCGAATCATAGTACATACTGATAACACTTGGGCTATTGCAACTAAAAAATAAAAATGAAATATAAAAATTAAGAAAACATATAAAAAGTAAAAATTATAAGCAATAAGCATCAATAAAACTAATGAAATAAAAGCAGCATTTTACATTTAATTGCCATCTGGCAATTAGTTGTCATCGTCAGCGCTCATACTCGTATTACATGCACTAAAGTAACTTCTTAGTATAATATATGTCCATACATATGTATATATAGGCATTTACAGATGGGCGCGCATGTGCAATTTATGGTATACTCAGAGTACAGAGTACATATTCCTGACTGATGTCGTACTAGTCCCAAAAATAATATTTTGGTATCAATTCTTTTTTATTTTTTTATTTTAATTTATTTTATTTTATTTTATTTTATTTTATTTTATTTTAAATTATTTTATTTTATTTTATTTTATTTTATTTTTTTTTATTTTATTTTATTTTATTTTATTTTATTTTATTTTATTTTATTTTAATTTATTTTATTTTATTTTATTTTATTTTATTTTATTTTATTTTATTTTATTTTATTTTATTTTACTTTATTTTATTTTATTTTATTTTATTTTATTTTATTTTATTTTATTTTATTTTATTTTATTTTATTTTATTTTATTTTATTTTATTTTATTTTATTTTATTTTATTTTATTTTATTTTATTTTATTTTATTTTATTTTATTTTATTTTATTTTATTTTATTTTATTTTATTTTATTTTATTTTATTTTATTTTATTTTATTTTATTTTATTTTATTTTATTTTATTTTATTTTATTTTATTTTATTTTATTTTCTTTTCTTTTCCTTTCTTTTAATTTATTTCATTTCATTTTATTTTATCTTATTTTATTTTAATTTATTTTATTTCATTTTATTTTGTTTCATTTTATTTTATGTTATTTCCTTATTTCTTTCTTTACTATTTCTTTTCTTTAGTTTAACTTATATCATTTCATTTTCTTCTATTTTATTTTATTTTATTTTAATTTACTTAATATTATTTGATTTTACTTTATTTTATTTTATTTTGTTTTATATTATTTTATTTTAATTTATTTTATTTTAGTTTATTTTATTTTATTTTGTTTTATTTTATTTTATTTTAATTTATTTTATTTTATTTTAATTTTTTTATTTTATTTTATTTTCTTTATTTTACTTTTTGTATTTTATTTTTCTTTATTTTATTTATATTTATTCTTAAATTCTTATATTTATTTAATATAATTTACTTTTATTTTATTTTGATTTATATTTTTTTATTTAATATTGTTTTATATTATTTTATTTTATTTATTGTATTTTATTTTATATAATATAATTTGTTTTTTCATTTATATTTTTTATTGTATTTTTTTTTTTTTGATAAATTTAGAATTTTTTTTACTAAATTTTTTTATTTTAGTTGATAATTTTTTTTACTTTTTCAATCAAACAGATATCTGGAACTCGCAGCATTTTTTGCAGGGTACATAAAATATATGCTAATGTCCATGCCTTTCGTCCATGGCGGACAAACTGTCATTTATGAAAGAGTTTTCGCATAATTTGTTCGCTGACACTAATTGTGACAGTTGGTGATGGCTTGTCGTAGAAAGCGATATTTGCTTTAAGTTGCGCACAAGGCATTTGTGGCAGGTCTCTCACAAGTCATACATTTAATACATATAAGAGCATCAATAGAGAGGTTGTTGACTGGAATTAGAATAGCAATTAAAACGACTCATTAAATAAATTGTTATTTATTAGTTTGAATTCTAATTAAGAACTGTTAAGAAGTTAGGAGCCGAACATCGAAGGTTTGCGAAAGTAGTAGCACGACAAGTATGGTACCAGATATTGGTTATAAATGTGGAAAATTCAAAAAATGGACACAATGTATCTACACTAAGGCTTAGGGGCGACCGCTGGTCAGGTTCTCAACTTCTCCTTTCAACCTTTAGCCTACATGCCACAAGTAACATCAAAACATAACAATTTATGTGATACTGATACTGACTGTAAGTCCCCAAGCCCCTCACATACCATGCTCAAAACCTCAGTTCAATAGAATTTCTGAACCCCTAGGCTACATCTGCGTACAATGGATTCGACTTTCTGACAAGAGACGAAACGAGTATTGTAATTTTATATAACATATCTCCAACAACAACAGAAACACGCAAACAAAACTAATCAACAAAAACAAATGACAAAGAAATCGTGATATCGCAACGATTATGCGCTATTCAAACGCAACAGCAAAAGCAATTGTTTTCCAACACCAATACGCATATATGCATACATACTCCTATGTATATACATTGAAAATGAAGAAAAATAACGTCATTTGTGAGCCGTTGTAAAACACATTTTGACGGACAGGTACCTTCAGTCATCTATCCAACGAGAAATAAAATCAAAATAATAAACTAAAAAAAAACATAATACAGAGATCAGGGAGAGAAAGGGAGATTGAGCTCTGTACGAAAATACTAAACCAATCTAATCCAAAACCCAAGTACTCGTAGTACTATGATCAAACGTCTTTCCGTCCGTCCGTCCACACACAACTTGCGTCTTGCTGTGCACATGCGGAGCACACGTTCAGCAATATACATACATGCGTACGACGCACGACGCCGACATTATCTCGATGCAGTCATTTTGGCGGACACTCAGTCAGTCAGTTAGTCAGTCAATCAGCTTGTGCATTGCATTGGAGTTGCTTTTTTGGTGACCAGCTGTGCTTAGCTGATACTATTGCCTGTACGCCTGCCTGTGTTTTCTACCAGCTCACTGTATTGGATTGTTGCCGTCAACTTAGCCGTCCCAGTACACCCTCGCCCCGACAACGACAGTGCTGGTTGTACACGTACATGACGAAAAAGATTCAGACGCTTGAGTAGAAATGGCAAAAAAAAATGTGAAAAGTAGAAAAAAGAACTGAGAAACGTATCTGCATGAAGCCTGCATGTTCTTTACTTAAAGGGATCAACGCGTATTTTGCTTTGGGCGTTTAGCAAATAGTGAGAGCGGATTGATAGTTAACCCTAAGTTGTGCCGAAATTAGACTTGTAATTAGCAAAATAGGATATTAACAAACTAATCGTAATAATTTTTATTTTGTGCTGATTTTTTCCATTTTATTATATTTAAAATACATATTTTTTTATTTTACTTTTTTTTCTTTAAATTTAGATAATTTATTTTTTTTAACTTATTTTACTTTAAATTTTTATTTTAAACTTAAATTATTTTATCATGTTTTATTTTATTTTTATTTTGCATTTTTTACTTAATTTTATTACAGTTTATTTTATTTTTGTTTTGGAATTTTTCATTTAATTTTATCTCATTTTATTTTATTTTATTTTAACTTATTTTATTTTACTTTAACTTATTTTATTAAATTTTACTTTATTTTATTGAATTTAATTTAATTTAATTTAATTTAATTTAATTTAATTTAATTTTATATTATTTTATTTTATTTTATTTTATTTTATTTTATTTTATTTTATTTTATTTTATTTTATTTTATTTTATTTTATTTTATTTTATTTTATTTTATTTTATTTTATTTTATTTTATTTATTTTATTTTATTTTATTTTATTTTATTTTATTTTATTTTATTTTATTTTATTTTATATTATTTTATTTTATTTTATTTTATTTTATTTTATTTTATTTTATTTTATTTTATTTTTATTTTTATTTTATTTACTTTTTATTTAATTTAATTTTATTTTATTTCATTTTTTTAATATTATTATATATTATTTTATGTTTTTTTTGCATTAATTTTATGTCATTTTATTTTGTTTAAATTTTTTATTTAACCTCTACTTAAAAATGATAGTTTAATTGAATTATATTTAATTTTTTTATTTTTCTTTATTTTAATATAATGCATTTTATATAATATAATTGATATATTATTTTTTCAAATAGATTTTTTATGTGTCACCACCCAATACCCTCCAAGCATTTGCTAAAGGTTAAAAGTAGTATTAACTCTACTTAGCTAAATTCAAAATGTTTATTCCTTTATATAAATATGTGAAGAGTTTGACGATCGAGTGCAGGGATGCGTGCACGCAATGTACAGATAAACACTGATTTATGCATGTCCATTTATACATACATATATACAACCAACTGATCAATAAATGGACTCAGAGGCGTATGAGGACAGACAAACAAATCAAATGAGCTGCAAACATTATCACAAGCCAAAAACAAAGGTATAGTGATCACAAGCATTGTATGCATGTATAGAAAGGAAAGATGTTTTGAAGTCTTGAAGAAAGACGTCGTACGGTCACTCAGTACCACTCAAAAGACAGCTTAGCCCAACGTTTAGCTTCTTTGTAGTACTTTCTGCTCGTACAGCGATGTGGTCCGTCCTTCCGTCCGGCGATTACACTATCTGTCAGTCAACATCAGTCGTCATTTGATACCAAATGGTAGCCAAACAGTTTTGATGGCACCAAAACAAAACCTAGTAAATATATTATTCAATCACAACAAAAAACTACACACGATATGCATGTGTTCATTGCACGAATATATGTAGGTGTGTTTGTGTCTCTATATATAAAGTGTTTGGCTCAATCTACCTTCTTATGCACCTTTAATTTATGTTTGAATATTCAATACATACTGTTTGTAAGGGGCCACATGAAAAGTAGTGTGGGAAGTAAGACCAACTAGACAGTCAACAGTCGTTGATAAAAGCATCAATAAGTATATGTATTGCATACATAGCCAACGAATTGGAAATTGCCATACTTCTAACAGAAATATAGTAGTCGCATACTAGTTCTGAGTTTTTTATTAATAAAGGAATTAAAAGTAATAAAATCATATAACATATTTCATATTTGAGTACTGGCCACCGTAAAATTTAGAGCTCCCAAGCTGCACTCAAATTCAAGTATAATCTCAGCTTTTTAAGCACAACTTGAGAGGGTTTTCTTAAAAAAGGAATATTTGCGAAACTCTTTACTAATCATGCTTTATTTGAGCTCAAGCTTAGAATATTTTCTAAAGCTAAAAAAAAAATATTGAAATAACACTCTACATTGAGAAAGCGATTAAAAAATTACATCTTTATATCAAGTTGAACTCCAGCCTAAATACTCATTGGGTACTGACCCACAAGTGTTGAAGCAGAGACGGCTTAGTGATTGAGAGGAAAAATATGTTGAAAATAACTTAAATGGGGTCCGCTTATGATTACCTTTGTTGTTTTCAAGAGCACCACTTTTGAACACCTATACATGATATCTGACATGCTGACACTTTATCATTTACGAGTGATAAGATTTGTTATTGTTTTTATTGTGAACGTGATTGTAATCGTGGGCTATGCTGGAAAGTAGAGAATATGATTTGAAAGTCAAAAGTGATACTATTTTTTATGAGGAAGAAGAAAATACAAGGTTTCCTTTTTTATTTTAACGGTTTTAGCCCAGAGATGTATAGGAGAAACTACCGGTATTCTAACACTCAGATAACCAATCTGTCTACTAGCACTCTACTATCAGATAGAAAGAAAAACAATTGTATATTTAACGGTTAAAGTAATATTGTACAGTTAAAAAATATAAGTAACTAATAAGTATATTTGCATGTACAAATGTAAGTGGACTACTCTCGAATTCACAGCAGCCTAAGTACGTATAAACCGTTGCCCACACGAATCCGTCCAAATTGAACCAACCCAACAAGAATGGAAATTAGTAATAATTAACTCACCTTTTCACTTTTAATTAAGCAATAAAGTGATTTTTAATTAAAAATTACAGTTTTATTACAGTTTTAATGGTACTTTAATTAAAATCACACTTAAAATTGAAAATATTTACATATGTATATAATATATAATAGTATTATTTTATAATTAGTAAAATCGAGAGAAGCATATGAGTGAACGGAGTGTCAAAAGATAAGCGCAACGGTCGTGTGAGAACAAAGCGCACTATTCTCTCGTGAGATTTCTTAATAACCGAGCTTGTGGCGAAGTGGTTGAATGTCTCGGTTTTATATTTTACGTTTGACGTTTGGCGATTAAGTTATCTTTGGTATCCAATATCCAATATAAAACTTCCAGTAGATTTAAGAAAACAAATTTTGCCAATCGAGCTTAGTAGAAATAAATTTTTTTCAATAATTGAAAAAATTAAAAAACGCTTCAGTCATTTTTTAAAAAATACAAAAAATGATATTGAATATATTCCAAGTTCGTACACCCTTCGGACTGGATATATCCAAAATAGTCTAAAAAGTAAATATAGCGGTTCCTCTAATCATTATAGGAAGGATTCTTTCCAAAAGACATTTAAATATTTTTTTTTACTTTTTCTATATACGCGTATTTGTGTGTTTTATTTTGCTGACAAAAAAAAATAATTAAAATGCTGTCTTGGATAAATCTTGAAGCTTTTTAAAAAAAATAATAAGTCTTCTGAGTCGCTGTGATGATTTCCGAAACTAATGTTTTCTATTCACTTGATACAATTTAATTTAAATTGACCATGAAGTCACTAGCTTAACAAAATATAATTAATAACTTTTATTTTCAAAATTTCTTTTGAGAAATTCTACATCTTCTTTGTAAGATATTAAACAGAACCAAAGCAAGAAGGTATTTAATTAATTCATATATCATGCTTAGATTACAATGTCTTAAAAAAATTAATTCTAATTTTAATCAGATCAAAAGTTTAAAAAGAAAAAAAAATAACTAAAGAAAAATAATCAAAATACCTGACAAAAAAGATTAGCATGTGTGGAGCAATAAATAGAAGTGGAAATGAAAAATAAAATAATAAAAATATACTTTACTAAAAAAAAATAAAAAAAAAAAATAAAAATAACACACAATTAAATTTATTTGCTTTTTTCCACTTAAAATTTATACCTAATTTATGCAACCAAATCACTTAAATGACACATTACGACATAAGAAGAACTACAAACAATGGTAAATGTAAAACAAAAAATCTTTAAGCGCACATTATTGGTGTTTTCTTGGTTAATGTGGTAAAATGCGTTTCGTTGACCACTTTTAGTGGCAAAGTGTGGCAAACCAAGAGCCGTAAATCAAGATTAATACAAAGCGAGCACCAAGAGTAGAGAGAACACTTTCAATAATTTCCGTTGTTGTAGAAGAAAGTGGTACACAGACGCACCAATGACACCGAAACAATCATTAAATCGACTATCAGCCACAAAAAGGATAGTTAATTTTTTTACTCTTACTTTGTTATGCATAATACTTATTTATACTATCTGCTCTTATAAACCTTTATTCGAAATCCATTTGAGATGTCAATATTTTTTTCAGTATTTTATGGTTGATAATAGCTGAATAAGGCAAATGGCCACAGAGTATATTTATTTATTTTGTAAGATTTTATTTAGTTTTATTTATTTTAACATTTTATCCTACTCTATTTAATCATATTTATTTGCCTTTATTTAACAGTTTTTAATTTCTTTACTAAATATATTATTTCATTTTATTTTATTTTATTTAATTTTTATTTTATTTTGTTTTATTTTATTTTATGTTATTTTATTTTATTTTATTTTATTTTATTTTATTTTATTTTATTTTATTTTATTTTATTTTATTTTATTTTATTTTATTTTATTTTATTTTATTTTATTTTATTTTATTTTATTTTATTTTATTTTATTTTATTTTATTTTATTTTATTTTTTTTTTATTTTATTTTATTTTATTTTATTTTATTTTATTTTATTTTATTTTATTTTATTTTATTTTATTTTATTTTATTTTATTTTATTTTATTATATTTTATTATATTTTATTATATTTTATTATATTTTATTTTATTTTATTTTATTTTATTTTATTTTATTTTATTTTATATTTTTTTATTTTATTTTACTTTTTTAATTTTTCTTTATTTAACTTTTTCTTTATTTCATTTTAATATATTTTGTTTGATATAATTTAATTTTATTTTGTTTTACTTAAGTTTGTTTATTTTGTTTTATAGTCTTATATTTTATTTTATTTTAATTTAATTTATTTTGTTTTATTTTATTTTATTTTGTTTTATTTTTTTTTATTTTATTTTGTTTAATTTTATTTTAGTTTATTTTATTTTATTTTATTTTATTTTAGTTTTTTTTATTAAGAATTTTAAATAGTGTTGATATATATTGGTGTACACACTTCCAAAGTGTGCTCGGCACGCACGGATGGAAAAGTTCAAACAAATGTTAGTAGTGCATGGGGAGATCGACTTACGAACACATGGTTTTAAAAATGCATTAAACTTTATTTTTTCCCAATGCCTCCATTCCTCTACTTCACACTCGTTGAAAGTAATATGATCGGCGGCCAGTTTGTGTGATCATCAACCCCAAAAGTAAGCTTTGGCACCTTTACTAAGTATACATACATACATGCATATGTAACCGATAAGAGTCACCCTACTAGACCACTATTAACAACTACATACACAAGTAGCGGAATGACCTGAAATCACCTCTTGGTGGATACCAAAAAAAAAAACTGCACAACAACAATAACATCAATACAAGTTCAAATCTCTCTTCTGGGCTCGTCCCTTCAATTATTGTTTATTTTGTTGCTTTTGTTTAAATTATCACATTGCGAGTTTGTATTGTCCACAGTAGTCGCGTCATTGGGTGCCTTCGTCTCGTCTCAATTACATTTTGGACCTTTTTCTGTTTCCTTCACTACATCGCCAACATATTCCACACCCCAAATGCAGAACATTGATTATACATAAATGTGTATGTATGTACGAGTATGTATTTTATATGAATTTGTGCGTGCAACAGACTTGTGGAATAATTTCGATATCTATGCACTTATGTATGTAGGTATGTATGTGACTGCCACAGGTCTGTCCCGTTTGCCTTTTGTGCCTTTGATAAATAAATAAATATGCATGTTTATATGTGAGTATATATGTATATTTCACTTTCTTCAATTTCATTGCCCTTTGAGGGATTTTTTCATGTTTGTTTGAGCTCAGACAAGTTTCACCTGCTGCACACCTGATCGTTTAAGGGTTGTAGTCGATGGAACAACGTGTTTGAACTTGTCCATGATCGTGATATGATTTAGTATTGTATATAGACATACATACATTGATTTTTTTATGTTGGGATATTTAAAGTATTGACGATATCTAATTTTTATTTATGACTCGTTTTCTAAATTTTTGCTCCCTATCTCGGGAGTCTTTGTTTCGATATCTTCATCTTGACCATATGCTGGGTGTGGTAAAGGTAAGCACAGCTCCCTTAGATAAATATGTAGGTCAAGAGAAACTAACATTTCTCCATACGAAGTACTCTCAATCTTTCAAAGATTACCTTGTTAATCTAACTAAAACTATGTGTAAATGTGAAGTGTCTGAAACATAAACTTCTTCCGAAATTCAGAGAGTTGGTAGGTTTATTGGTTGATGGGTGAGTTTAAGGACGTAACCGCGAGCAGTAGCACTTAGGCCGTTAATTCGGCTCATAATGGTTCCATCTATGCACGCTCATCTCCATAAAGTTGTAACTTCAATCACTAATTTGACGTATATCAAATTTCTATCGGCTTAAAGCCATGCACATTCAAAAGTAATGTTAGAACCTTCTGTCCTGCTCTGCGTACGCCCTACACTGTACCAATTCTATCTTCTTACGTAGTTTTCTTGGCTTAACGCCAAGAAGAGTTCGGATTGCCTACCATACACGCATCGCCATAGTTACTTGTACGTCCTACATGGGAAGTGCTCCAGGGTATAAAGTTTTCTTCTATAATTTGATGTTTCACTAGTATTTTAAGGCCCTAAAAGGTCTGCGGCAGTCGATGATGCGTGTTATGATTTTAAATATTTGTAAGATTGCTCTTCCTTAGGGCAGCCCGACTATATGTAAATGAAATTTCCCGGATAATGGTTACATGCCCAACTCTGGGAGCAATGGCGACTTGTTTTACCGCAGTTGATCGTTGAACCTTCTCTTCCCATTTCTTTTCACTAGGGGATTCCAGCTTAGTATGTTGCCAACGAAGTACAATAGATGTTTAGATGATCAACAAAAATATGCTCTTTGGAAAAGGTAAACATATTTTTCTCTCATTGAAAAGGCATAATCGTCAGCCGAGTGAGGGAATGCCGGCTTGGAGCAAGAAACCACAAAGCAAGGAAAGCCCTGCTTAAAGGCACATAGGAGTAGCGAAGAGCTCAAAGGCATACTAAGCGCCAAATCTGACATAGATCAGTCTTATTTGTATTAAAGATGTTCTCAATGCCAGATGTAAGGGAATTCTGGCTTAGGGTATGAAACCTGCACTCCTTCTCGTCCTTTCAGGAACCAAGATCTCAGAAAAACAACTCGAGCGGATTTAAAAAGCAAGGTTCTTCGCCATAAATGGCAAGGTCTTTCAGTGAGATCGCTAAAAGAAAAAAGTCGTTTAACAGTAGCTACAGCTATACGTTAGTAATGAGTTGAAAGGCTCCATGTGTTTTAAAATATCATTTAATTAATTAATTTTTTTTTTGTTTAAAAAAGTCCAATCCATTGAAAAAATTATAAATGTCTTATTGACAAAATTATGTTTTCATTTACTTAAAAATAAAATAAAACCAGTATTAGCAGCACCACTTTCCCAACTTAATTGAGTGTGTGTGAACACTGAACTTAATTAAGCAATTTAAAGCTTAATTTCCTCGGCCTGTTTGAACACACTCCAGCACAAATTATTTCATTTTAAAATTTAACCTTAAAATCTTGTTTTCGTAGCAAGCTAATACTTTTGGTATATCTTTGTTAAAATGTCGACGAATATATGAAAATTCTAGGAAAACTTTTTTGGCAAGGATTTTTTAATTTCGCCCTGGCTGAAAAATTAGAAAATTAAAAAGAGAGATATTTTTTATTAATTAATAATTAAATCCTCTGTTTCCTTCCTTTTTTAACATAAAAACTTGTTAACAACTTGTAAAACATAGGATTTCTCACACTCTTTTTTATTGAATTTAAGTTAAGAACCAATCAAGCAGTCCAACCAATCCCTCCCGGCAAGTGAACCATAACAAATGCGTTTATTAAGAAACCTCACGACGACGCACCTAATTTGCTATAAGAAAAGAACTTAGCATAAAACCCCACCACTTGGCAATTAGGGTGAGACCAAGGCAGCGCTAGCAAAGCGTTAAAATACTTGTATGTGAAAATAATTTGATTGCTGCTTTTAAATCACTTTTAATTATAATTTAAAGGCTAGCTAGGATGGGCAGGTAAGTTTGGCGGACCTAAAGAGTGACGGTTAGTAGAGGAACTACGAGTCACCCTCACCATAGACCTAAAACTGTTTACATGCGTAGTTAGAGCACAAAAAGGGTCAGTGGAAAGCGTTAAAATTTAACAACTCAACGCGCTGCCGATAAAAACTGTTCTTAAAAGAGTAAGTCAAATGTGGTAGGGGGAAGCAGCTAAATTATTCCGTGTACCTCGAAATTGCAGCAAATTAATTTAAGTTGAATATGTGAAGGGCAAAAATACAAATAAAAACCACTACCTGATAAAAGACATAAAGAACTTTCGTAGGTGTGGCATACAAAATAATTTAGTAAATTTTCGGAAAACCACAAATTTTGAACCGCCACAACCACCACCACACTCACACAATAACAGAAATAAACTCGCACTTGCCTAAACTACCGCTACATTTCAATCCACAAACACTCATGCTCATAGTGTAACACTTCTTCTGAGAAGGGTCAGTGTTGCATTTAGTTTAGGGCGACCATAAAATCTTTTTTTTTTTTTTTACTACTCTCCCTCACATGTTCGCAGGCGTCTTTAAACGCTTGTCATTTAGCGCTAATAAACTACTTACGCGCTTCAAAGCTTATGCATGCCTTTAGGTCATCCCACACACATGCCTCTAGAGCGTAGTTAGTCAATCATTTTGCTATTTCCCACGCGTTTTGCGGCAACAGAAAAAACAGAAACAGCGGCTCTTTGATTTTTTATGCTTCATTGCAACCGCCGTTGCGCATGAGTAGAGCGCGTGTGGTGTGTGGCGAAAAGGGTTTCGAGGAAATCATAATTTTTTATGATGCAAAAAATTGGGTGGAAGTTAAAGGTGATGTGAAGAAGAAAAGCAATTATTATTACGATCGATTTTTTGTAAAGAAAGAAAGAAAGAAAAGTGGTCGCGAAATGTGGGAAAAAAGATTAAGATGTTCTAAGGAGTGGCCCACATTTAAAGAAATTAAAGTCGTATTAGAAATTATGCGTTTCCACTGCTGGGAGTATGATTGAAAAGAGGCAGAGCGAACTGAAAAAAAACGTTGAATTGATGTTTTCTATGTTAGATACTAACTATAGAACAGACTAAACGATTGCAAAATAAATTTCTTTTAATGAAACTAAATTAAATTATTTTTAACGGCCCTAAAATATTGCATATCTCCTTTCTTTTGATTTGTAACAGGTAGCAAGTAGTAGGAGGTTACTTAGAATCTGAAGTTTTTTCCGGTCAAATCAGTTTGACTCTCTCGCCAACTGTGTTAACAAGGGTATTCCTTTCGATCTACGTGTATATTGCCAAGTAAAACACTGATGAAGGCGAAGATCTACTTGAGCAATCCACAAAGCTCGTACTACATATACCGAACGTAAAGAAGTCTCAGCAACCTACGTTATGGATGGCCATGATAACTATGAAAATCAAAAATGAGCCACACATGTTGCCACATAATTATTCGGCTGCGCAAAGCATGAGGGGACATTTCAAGCATTCTCCACATAGTACGATGCGATCCGTATCGCCGGTGGCGACTACTACTATGGAAAATCGATTATGACTGAATGCATCTTAAAGACTTTCCTCTAGTCGCCGTCAATGAACCATATTTAATCGACGCTGGAACTACGGCAATACAGAATTCTGCTGGTCGAGCAAATCTCACGTCTAGGCTGGACTATACTCGCATATGGCACCTTCAACTGTAATTTTAAATCAAACCAAGGACTTTTAAATATATTACGAGCCAGAAATGTATTGAAATAGAAGTTCCAAATTTAAAAAAAGTAGTAAAGTTATGATCCAGAGACTTAGACGACGGACAGCCAAAAAAATTTCAAGACGAAGAATTGGAGACATTGCTCAACGCAGATGCATGCCAGATGCAAAAAGAACTTGCAAAAGTATTAGGAGTTGATCAAGCAACCGTTCCTAGACGATTAAAATCATTAGGATTCATCCAGAACTAACGGTGAAAAATGGATTCATTATGATAACCCAATCGTATGTGAAGCCCGGCCAACCATCGATATCCACGGAAAAGCCGAATATCCAAGGTGCCAAGGTTATGCTATGTATTTGGTGGGACCACAAGCATGTGCTCTATTATGAACTATTGAAATCGGGTCAGACCATCAATGGGGATCTCTACCGAAAACAATTGATTCGTTTGAAAAAGGCCATCGCGGAAAAACGACCAGAATATACGACCAGACACGAATCAATAATTTTTCATCATGACAACGCTCGGAAAGAGTAATAGTATTAATTATTAAGAAATTAAAAAATTTTTTTTTTATAATATAATATAATATGATATGGATAATTGATTTGCGAAATTCCTAGTATCCTCCAGCATGCGATATAAAAGTAGTTACCTAAAATCACCGCTTACTCAGCTCCCATTTAACCTCTTGGCATCCAAGACCTTACCTTTTGCTGCTGGGTTGTTTCTTTAGTTGGTTTAATGCGTACAATTTTTTTTAAAGAAAAATACCAAATGTTCTTAAAATTTTTCAAGCTCAATAATTCCGAAAAATTATTAAAGTGTAAAACAATTTTTGATTATTTTATTTCGTTAACTCAATATATGTATGTACCTATGTTTTTGAATTTTCCTGCAGCTTAAAAGCTAATAAAAATAGATAAGAAAAAGAACATTTCATCTTCAAATTCTAATAACGAAAATTTCCAAATTATCCATTGTTTACAAACAAAGCGCTAAATGTAAACAAAATATTTATTTGTTACCCATACATATTCATATTAACATAGGGAGTTGCAGTTCCCTGCCGCTCAAATGTGAGTATGTGTTCGAACACCCACCCAAATCCAAAAGCACCAGCTGTGGCTGCAGCTGTAGATACATATGTGTAGGTATTAGACGTGGCAATGGCAAGTTTTGATGGTCGAAGATGCGAATGGAGAACAAAATTAAAGATGCATATAAAAGCATATATTGTAAAGATACATATATGCATGTATGCGTATACTTATGTGCATTTCTATGAAACATAAAACAATTAAATTGGGGTCGCAACCAAGCAGGGGGCCAACTAAAGCACCCAGCAAGTGATGTGCCTGCGCATAAAAAGCACATCTACAGTTACATGTGTATGGTATATTGTATTTTTGCTTCAAGAAATATAATAAAAAATTTTGAAAAAATCTCTTTTCTTGAAAATTTCATATTCCCCCGTTATATATATGATTTTCATTATTTTGGAAATGTGAAAAATTATGCAGGAAAAAATTTGTTGCGCCAACATTTGACTGATGGCTGCTTCATGCGCGTCTCGTTGATCTGTTGCTTTATCTAATTGTTGTTAAATGATGTTAGATTATTTTTGTTGCACTCTATAAAATCACACAAGCTCATACTTTTTCTTTTTCTTGATTTTCATTTCATTTTTTTATTATTTTTATCAGTCAAGTTTGAGCATTCAACACTTGTGGACGGCGACATTTGACTTTGGTTGGATTTTGTTTATTGTTTATTGCTTATGCTTTGTATACATATTTATAATAGATATATGTTTCACTTACTTTGTTTGTTCTTGCGCATACATTCTGATATTTGGGTCAACAAAGTCTTAACTCAAATATTTTGTAGTTCATGTCAAGTTTAGGCAGTTCTGATTGCTGCATTGTCTGCTCGTATTATGTGCGTGTTTATGGTATGTGTGTGTGTGTGTTTGTGGGTAGGTAGACTAAGCTCATGAAGCTTGCGTAAAGCATGTCTCATGCACAAAGAGCGCATTTTTAATTATATTTTATATGCACATCAAAGTAAAATAGAAATTATCTTCAGTGTTTATTGGAAATATTTTAAATTTTCGTTGCATACTTTCGGGCGCTACAGTTTAATTTCTTCAATTATTGCATATTTTTAGGTACTAAATTTTTATGATATTCATTGTAATTCTCAAATGAGTAATATATTGTAGTTTTTCCATACACATACTAATATCGTTAGTTCAAATTTTAATATATATAAAAAAACACCAGTGAAGATATTAGTTTTTGTGTGTTTTATTTCTAGAAAATAATTATTTTTATTTTTGTTATATTTGCGGTTTAAGGAAAAGCTACATCCCTGTTTTGTGATAAGAGCCGTATTCATAGCCGAGGCAGGAAAGACAAAGCAACAAAGGATCATAAGGACAACCACCCAATAAGTTCAACTTCATATCACCAAAAACCATTGGAGCAACTAATGGATGTTTACTCAAAAGCTTAGAAGTCTTTCACTAGCCCTTTTGCGCTGGATTTTGGTTGCGATTGGTAAGCTCTGTGCTCTGGTATGATGGAAGGCTTTGGTTCTAACATCGCACTGAGATTTGCCGATACATCTCTGCCTATCTTCACACAAATCCATACATACTCTTCACGGCGGTTCTAGAAATCGAAATCCAAAAAATCTGCAGTATCTTCAACTAAAATTTATCTTCTTCCTTTAGGTATTTTCTATCACTCCACACACAAGCACACGTACATGCAGTCCAAAGGGATCTAAAATCAAATTGAAACCTATTGAAAAATTCCTGGAACGCACGTGTTGCACACTTGCTTTACGAATACTTGCCACAAAGCACTTGAGTGCAATCAGCAGGAGGCAAAAGATAGTGTTGCTATTCTAATTGCTGTTGTTTTTATTACATATTTTAGAATCTTAACTGTTGACATGTGTTGTTGCGAGACGCCATACTAAGTAAAGGGCATCAAGCAGAAGTCAAAATAGTTGAACCAAAAAAAATTTTTTTGAAAAATCACTTTAGAAACAATCAAACGCTCTTTTTTTTTGTTATTTGGCATATTTTGAAAAGGCGAGACAACACTTGAAATATAATACTATCATGCTAAATTGCTGCTTAAAGTGTTAGGCTGGCAAGTGTTTTATTGTTTTAAGAAAAATTCAAAAATAAAACCCCGGTTTTCGTAATATGATGCCGGTTAGAATAAAATGTAGAGAAATGTGGAAAAACACGATGAAAATTTATTTAAAAAAATTTTGGTTTTTAAAAATCAGAAATTTGAAAGTTTTTTTGTTACTCTTACATTAAAAAATATTTAATTTTGTACTAATTCGGGAAATGTATGCATTATTATTTACTAGAAGAATACTAGCCTGAAAGTGCGCTATGATTTTCAGTTGAAATTATAACTAAAACATTGCCTACATTTAGGATTACCCCACATAGAGGGACAAAACCGAAAATAAAAATTGAAATGAATTCCACCACAACTTTTTGGATGTTTTTGCAAAAAATATGAGCTCAGTATATTACATTAAAATCCTTGATGTTGTTGAAAAAAAATTCTGCAAATATACTATGTATATTTCTGATAGTAATTTTTTTTTTTGTACTGTGACACTCATTAATCTGTCATGCCATGCAGTGATCAGTGAACAACACGATCGATTTCTTTTTTGCGAAAAATCAGCTGCCAGCTGTGCCCAATGTCCCTTCAATGCCCATTTTAATTGTGCTCGGTTGCAGTTGCAAAATGTTTTTCATTAATTTTTTTTTTAATTTTTTTTTTTTTTTGTTCAATTTTAATTGTATTTCTGTCCAAGTTTTGTTGTTTTTTATCCATGTATTGTTACAAAACATTTGTCATGCAACACCTTTTTCATTGATATTGTTCGGACCTATTCTGCCCAGCCCTTTTCATTATTGTCATTTGACAATTTGACACTTTTCATAGAAAATTGGCCGCAAAAAAAAACCAAAAATGCCAAATGAAAACTTCTGTCAGGTGTTCTGACAGTTGTTCAATGACTAATACTTGATTGAAGTTTCTGACGGTAGTTGAAAGGATATTATGTGGATTGTGCATAGTCAGACTTCAGAAATATATAATATATAAATTTTTTTTACATTATTAATATTTTCCATTTTAATTTAAAAAAATAATAAAATCTACAACTTCATCTAATTTATACATTTAAATTGTATTATTCTATTTCTATATTATCGCAAACTCATTCAAATTGCAGTCTATAAATTTTTAGGTATTAAAATAATAAAAAATTCTTTGATAACTTCCTCGCTGACAGCTGTTGAGATTTCTATTTATAAATTAATGTATGTATATATTTATCAAAATCCCATAGCACTTGTGGGCATACAATTAGTCTAACGCTTAAAACTGATAACCGATCCACCACTTTCACTTCAGTATAAAATAAAATAAAATATCTTAGCAATTTGTGTACACTTATGGAAATGTACATACATACATATATACTCGTATGTATGTATTTATGTATTAATTATACGTTTGTTAAGCATGAGCTCGTAAATTATCGCTCTGTTGAAAATCTTTGATTTGTTTATTTCTCTAATTCTGGGTCACAGCGTACAATCAAAAGTCAATTAAATGTTATCAGTAATTGCTTCCAGCTATTTCTTGTTATTATTATTTTATGTGCTAAAGCGAATGTAAAGCTTTAAGTGTGTCTAAATTACATTTTAAAATTTCATTTTAAGTTTTTGGTGAAAATCGATAATTGTGATGATGAGGAAATTGGTTTTAAATTGAGTTCAAAGAGGCAATTTATATGTACGTTTGTATATAAACATGGGAATATTTGATGGATTACTTTATTTTTTCCTTATCATACTTTGCTCTATTTTAGTTTATTTTCTTCTTCTTTTAATTTTTTCTAATACATTTTATCTTTTATTTTATTTAATTTTATTTTATTTATATTAATTTAATTTAATTTTTTTATATTTTAATTTAACTTACTTCTACTTTTACATATTTTATTTTATTTTCGTTTGTTTTAGTGTATTCATTATTGGAATTTATTTTATTTTATTTCATTGAATTTTATTTATTTTTATCCATTTCATTTTAATTCACTTTATTATATTTTAGTTTGGTTTATTTTATATTTACTTTCTTTTACTTTATTTTAGTTGGTTTTATTTTATCTTATTTATATTTTATTTACTTAATTTATTTAATTTTATTTTATTTTATTTTATTTAATTTTGTTTTATTTAACTTAATTTAATTTAATTTTATCTGATATTTTCTTATTTTATTTTACTTTAGTTTATTTTAATTTATTTTATTTTATTTTGTTTTATTTTATTTTATTTTATTTTAGTTTATTTTATTTTATTTTATTTTATTTTATTTTATTTTATTTTATTTTATTTTATTTTATTTTATTTTATTTTATTTTGTTTTATTTTATTTTATTTTATTTTATTTTATTTTATTTTATTTTATTTTATTTTATTTTATTTTATTTTATTTTATTTTATTTTATTTTATTTTATTTTATTTTATTTTATTTTATTTTATTTTATTTTATTTAATTTTATTTTACTTTATTTTATTTTATTTTATTTTATTTTATTTTATTTTATTTTATTTTATATTATTTTATTTTATTTTATTTTATTTTATTTTATTTTATTTTATTTTATTTTATTTTATTTTATTTTATTTTATTTTATTTTATTTTATTTTATTTTATTTTATTTTATTTTATTTTATTTTATTTTATTTTATTTTATTTTATTTTATTTTATTTTATTTTATTTTATTTTATTTTATTTTATTTTATTTTATTTTATTTTATTTTATTTTATTTTATTTTATTCTATTTTATTTTATTTTATATTATATTGTATGATTTTTTTTATCTTATTTTAACATTTTTTATTTCATTTTATTTCTATATTTATTTTATGTTATTTTATTTTTTTATTTTATTTTATTTTATTTCTTTTTATTTTATTTTATTTTAGTTTATTTTATTTTATTTTTTATTATTTATTTTTATTTACTTATATTTTTTTATAATATTTAATTTTAATTTATTTTAATATATTTTATTTTATTTTATTTTATTTTAATATATTTTATTTTATTTTATATTATTTTATTTTATTTCATTTAATTTCATTATATTTTATTTTATTTTATTTTATTTTGTTTAACGTTATGTTATTTTATTTGATTTTATTTTATTTTACATTGTACAATTTTTTTATCTTATTTTAACATTTTTTATTTCATTTTATTTCTATTTTATTTCTGCAAAATATCTTTGATATTGACAGTCTACAAAATACTTTATTGATCTCTTGCAAATCACTTTAAAACCACAAATTACTATGGTGCACCTTTTAAGATTTTTTCGCGATAAAGAGCGCACAATCAAGTGGAAATTGCGAAATGTATTGAACGTACAAGCAATATTTGAATTTTAATGGAGTCACTCTGATTATTTAATGTTACGTCAGGTGAGTTATTAAAAGCGTTATTGTAGCCAATGAAATGTTACGCTTGTTTTCAATTTGAGCTTACATTGTAATTTTAATTTTTGTAACAAAAAATTTACTCCAAAAGTTTTATGCATATTTTAACAACCACTTGACCACACTTAACCATTCTGAACTACATGCACGCTGAAGGCAGACCAAAATTTGACTCAACCCACAAATTGCTTGCTTAGATCGTAGTAGTATTTGCTTGTTCACCTGCATTACTACTGCAGTTTTATTCATATTCATTATCATTACTTAGAAAACTGAATTATATGTATAGCAGCCTTTTTCCTGCCTCTAATTGCTATTAACAGTTATTTTTGCGCGCTTTTATTGCTAATAGCAGGTTTGGTGTTTTATGCTTTTTTCTCGTATGTGTATTTTATGAAAATTTTAGCAAGCTGTCTGCATGGCGATATGCTTATAAATTACAAGCTCGCTCATGTTGTAACTTATTTATTTGGCTTATAAAATTTTAGTTCGATATTTGGTAGTGTAATTTTATATTGACGATTACTGAAAGGAAGCCATAATAGGATATTAGGAAAATAAAGTGTTTTCCTTAATTTCATAAGCATTTTTCATGAATTTGTTTATATAAAGGTTTTTAAAGCTGCAAATACAGCTACATCAAATACCATAAATCAATAAAATTAAAAAAACTCTATCGATTGTAAAGGGTTTGCAGAAATTAATAATTTTCATAGCACCGAACGAATTTTTGGATGAAACAAATTTCCTAAATACTATACTATACAATCTTTTTATATAAAACTGTACTAATACAAATTCATTACTTATTAATCATTGCCTACATTTAGGCTACATACATATTAGTCGTTGCCTACATTTTGGATTTACTTCGTACTAAGTAAGTGACTTTAAATTATACAAAAAAGAGTTGATAACTTTATTTCTCTGTCTCCCTAAGGTAATTATTTTTCCGTACGTACTTTTCTCAACACATCTCTCAATTAATGTTTTAGTCATGAGGTCTCGAGATCGATTTGAATTTTATAATCACAGAAACCCTACAAGAAGCAGGCCTAATTTCATAATAATAAAGAGTAATAAAGGAAGAATAAGCCAAAACAAAATTTAAACGAAAAAACAGCACAATCACAACTGAGTAAAAAGAATATTAGAAACGACAAAGGCCAATAAATTTGAACAAAAAAATCATAACCACAAAATCGTACACCAAATGTGAGGTAGGTAGAGGGAAAGACCTAAATCTGAATTGTAGGTGAAGAAAAAAACAACAATACAAAAAAAGCAACAACAACCAACAACGGACAAAAAATGGTTAAGCTTAAGTGGCACAATAATACAATAAAATCAGTGAAAAAAACTTTAACCATAAGAACAACAACAAATAAATAGCAAATGTATAGCATAAAAGCCCAGTTACTTTACCGGCAACAACAACAACAACACCCAAAACAACAATAACATCAACAGCAGCATTACTAATAATAACAACAAAAGCAACAACATTCACTCACTCGCTCGCTCGTTCGCCTCTGTGTGCACTTATGACACGATTGTACGGTTTTATTGCTTTTGTTGTTTTTGTTACTGCTGCTGCTGCCAACGCGCCACGCCAGACAAACTGGCGACGCTTGTGAATTTTTCCATCAACCATGCTCCACAACCGCCAGCCGCGCGAACAAGCAGCACACAAAGCGACCATAACGTCCAGTTAGTCAAACCAAAAACCACGGGCGCGCTAAACTCCCAACCAATGTCGAGTCGTCGTCGTCGTCGTGGTACACGTGTGTTTGTACTGGCAATACATAGTTGTTGTTGTTGTGCAGTTGTTTGTTTGATTTTTTCGATTTTTTCTTATGCTTAGCAGTGAACGCGCACAGCCAGCAAACGTACTGTATAAGCGTGCAACGGACAGCTCAACCAAACGAACAAACCTCTGAGCTCAGAAGTACCTCCATAAGATGCTGCTGCTGCTGCTGCCTGCCGTTACTGATACAGCGAGTGATGCTGCTGTTGATTTTATTATTTTATTTATATTTTTTACTGCTTTTTCAACGATTTTCTGTTGTTTTTCTTTTTCTTTATATTTTTTTCTTTTTTGCCTTTTTTACTCCAACATAAACTTCACTTTGGTGGCAGCCTATAAAGTTGCCCATAAATGCTCAAGTCAATGCGCTCGCATAGCTCGCATACGATTACATACTGTACATACAAACATATTTACTATGCCATAAATAATGAAAAATTGACGAAAAAATAACGAACAAAAATATAAATAAATAAAATAACCAAAGCAAGTGTATTGTTGTTGGTATTTTTGTTGCTATAAATGCATCAAAAGTGTGGCAGTATGGTGCGCATGCGTTGCAGCATGCCATCCATGTTCGCTGATGCGCTGCCACATAACATCTTCTACTTTATATGTACACCTCACCTCCGTCAGCCGTTTGACTGCGTCGTCGTCCAGGCTCCCTCGCTTCATGCGCGCCAAGCAGCGACCATCGATTGGGTTTGTTGCCCTTTTAAGGGGGCAGGCAGCAGCTGTCTTCTTGTAAAAATTTTATGGTTTGATTTTTAGTATTTTTTTTATTTATTTTTTCTTTTTCATTTTTTTTTTCGCTCTTTGCTTCAATGTTGCCCTCGCCTTATGCCAATGCCAATAATCTGTAGTTGCTCTTGGTTGCCTTTTGTGCTGTTTTGAGACTTTTTTATGGTTAGAAATTCGTTGAGTTTGTATGTTCAGTGTTTAGCCATTTTTTTGCGGAGTTTATTTGTCGAATGATGCTTGAGATTTTTAAGTTGGATTAAGGGAATCGGTATGTTTTGTGGGTAGAGTCAATATGTATGTGCAAAGTGTTGAAATATTTTTACATAAATATCGATACTTAACGATCTTGAAGCGAAGTATCCATGGTTAAAGCGCAAAGTAGGCTAAAAAGCTTTGTAGCTTTGCTCAAATTGAAAGTTTTAGTCTATAACCGCGACACAATATTCAAGGGCTACTATAGTGAGTTCATAGACAGTTCATACCTGGTTGACGTTCTCAAAAGATTCAAACTAACATTACGACCAACCCAGAAATCCAATGTACGGAACAATGAAGAAATTAATCATAAGCTGCTTGGGAAGAAAGAGTCTAGTTTAGAGTACGAAAATTGCCTTACGGGAAGGTTATTGTAAGGTTAAGTGTTAAAACAAAGTGCTTGAGAAAGATGGGAAAATATTAAAGTTCATAAGGCTGCGCTGAGAAACAATACTCTAACCTAGTTAATTTGGGCTCATACGAAATAGGATTTGTGGACTAAGATTCAAGTTGGTAAAACAATTAAGTGTTGGCAGTCTAACTCATAAAAAGGAGTATTCATTTCACGAAGTAAGTCTGCTAAGCATTGCTTATAGGTAGGGTCTAGTCTTGAGAACTTGTTCATTTTCTCGAAGGATCCGCAGTTCTCTTTTCGCTGCATAGAAGCAATTGATGAATTTTTATGAGTTGTCTTTTATTTCATTTCAGAAATATACTCAAAAAAAACGGCCACAACTAATCTCAAGAGGCTCTAGAAATACAAAATTTGAAGATTTATAAAGATGGTCCATTACAATTAGGGTCGCCGAATGGTTTCACAAACCAATCAATTACTCGAATAGCTTAGCTACCATTACATCTCGTACATAGGTTTTTTCACGGTTTAATGAAACCACCCTAATGTGGCTAAGTAAATCTTTCCAGTGTTGGACCTTTTTAGCCATTGTTAAATGGCACTTCACCGTAAGAGAATAACACTAAAGATTCTTTTGTCGCAACTGTTGCGCCGTGGAGGTCGAACACAGAGGTATCATTCTGCCTATGCCACTCCAGTTCTTTGTAAATCATTAGCAATCATTAGCTTAAATGTGTGAACCAATTTCAGCTATTTAGTAATCTCTCAAACAAAGTTTTTCGGAAAGACAAAAATGTTCGCGCTTTTGAGAAGGCGATTGGTACCTTACAGAGATATAATTATGTGTCTATAGACCTAAATATGCTCTTCATATGCCATGTGAGTAGGAGCCCCCTCCACTCCCCTTAACTCATAACAATTGACACTTTACAAATCTGAACCTGCAGCATATGTCTCTAATTAATACAACTAAAATTGAGGCAATAAAATTGTTTCCTACAATCCGACCCTAGCGCCACCTTGCGGATATCTTAAATTAATTGTTCCTTCCCATTGCTAGAGCTTTATTAACTCTTAAATAACACTTCTAACAGGAATTTCTTAACTAAGATCACCTAGTCCCAAAACAAAAACGAACTGATACTAGTTGCAGAACTATCAATTACACTGGCCACTATTCTATTCTACATTAATCATTAATAAAAAAACTTTGTCAAAAATATTATTTTCATATGACTCTCTAAAACTAATTTCGGGATTTTCGCTGAAAACTGAATCAATAACTTTTTGGTCCATTTTATACTAGTCACTTTTTGGCCATTGAAGCCTAGTTTTTTATTAATAATTAAAAACCTTTTATCAGAAATAAAGTTTTTATTTGACTTTTTAAAACCTATTGGGGGATTTTCGCTGAAAACTGAATTAGCAACTTTTTGGCCAATTTTATACTAGTCACTTTTTGGCCATTTAGGACTAGTTTTTCATTATTACTTAAAAACCTTTTTTCAGATATAATGTTCTTATATGATTTTTTAAAGCTGATATGGGGATTTTCACTGTAAACTGAAATCGTTACTTTCTAGTCCATTTTGTACTAGTCAATTTTCCGATCAATTAGGACTAGTATTAGTCTAGTATATTACTGGAAAAAAATTTCTAATTGGTATTTTGAATGATAATCGTAATTGCTAAAGATTCTACTAAACATTTGCTTAATCGCGACTAGTGTATACTGGAATAAAATATAACATAAAAAAGGATTAAGTGCATTTGATTCCCACAGCTAACCGCCAACCAGCAATGTAATTAGAGAATCGAAATAGCAGTAGCCTGCTTTCGGGGCGAAAATTTAGCAAACAAAATAAAAAGAGATTAACAAATTGCATATAAATGAGGAGCTGAATGCATGCAATTGCTGCCGATCAAGCGATGCAATGGATTTTCAATTGAATTAAATTGAATTGAATTTTGAATTTTCACACGCCTTCACATATGGACAGTATAAAATGAGTAAAGAAGAGAGTGAGGGCGATAGTGTGAGTGAGTGTGGCAGAGTGTGGCAACAGGTGCGGTTGAATGAGCGATTACTTGCTGTAGAAGACAGAAAATTGCGGGCAATAGCACAATTATACGAGAATAGGGGAACCCTCAATTCAAATCCTAATTTTTTCTGTTCAGTTTTAACATGAAATCCCCATTCAGCGAAATACTATTACAAAAGAGAGCACACACACACATATACGCAGATATAAATAGATGCTTATTTAATGGATTTGCGACGTTATTATTATTTGCCACAAAAATACGAGTAGGCAAAAGAAGAGTAGAAAATAGAAGAGGATACAGTGCATCATGCAACGGTCTTTGGGTCTCTATATTTCTATATGTATGCATGACTGCGAGGTTACTCCTTGCGTGTTTGCAACCACTGCTGTGCTATTATCCAGTTTTTATTGTACAAAAAAAAAAAAAATTAAAAAATACAGAAAAAAATTGTGAAAAGAAAATAAAAGAAAAATTTTGAACAAAAAAAAAATTTCAAATCGTAACCATGGATATTCATGGCACATTTACACTTGATTGTATGTCGATCGTGCTGATCTATCCCGATCGTGGCAGTGGAGAAAATCGTGAGCAATCAAGTGTTTTTTGAGTGTATATGTACGTATGTAAGTGAGTGTGTGTGTATATGTGTGCAAAGGAAACCTGTTTGCACTTTGCCTATTTAATAATTCTTTGCATGCAACACACTTAGCGGCACACTTACACATACATATATATATACATATATGTAATTATTTGAAATATAAAACAGTAAAGGATACAAACAGAAATAGGTACATATACATATATAAATATAAAATAGTTCTACAACAACAGCGAACTGCAAACAACCACTTCAGCAAAGGGATTATCCTGCACACGCATGACATGCACGAGTATATAAATACAAACATATATATGTACATATGTACATATGTCTTACCCTACAAACAACCTACTCAACATCAATGTCGATCACTTCAATGCATCAAGCAAACCAAGTACTTGCAAGCAATTTTAAGTAGGAGTACGCTTACAAAACAGTTTATGATGATGCTCCCTATGTTGCATGCAACATGTCATACAATACCTACGCACTGTTACATATTTACATCGTAAAATACATACATATATAATTATGTATGTGTACTATATATTATATGTTAGAAAGGTGCTTCAAATTTGTTGTTGGCCGCTTAGATTTGCCTTTGGCAGCGTAAAGCAACCCTCGTCGCATCTCAACATTTACTTGCTTGCTTACAGCACGATCAATCACAGTGATCCTTTGCTGTTTCTACTGTGTGTAGAGTATATACATACATCTGCTGCTGATGCTATTACTTTTTTTGCATTTTTTTTTTTTCTTTGTTTTTTTTTTGAACATGTTTACTTAATTTCTTATCAATCTGCGATCCTTTCAAATGTAAGTTAGACAGTCAGTTTTCCTTTTTATATGTTAGTCGTGTTACTTATACGCTCGACTACGCGCTTAATATTACAACCTGCTATATGGAGTATAAGGTTATATTACAATTGTTCAGCATAAGTGATCAGTTAATTTCCAAATACAACAATTTTGGCGAAAAATGCTATGGAGGGAAAAAGTGTCTTCCGAAAGATAAGTTTTTTTAAATTAAAATAATCTCTTCTAATTCATTTGTCAACAACGATTTTCAAACACTAAAATTTTTGGAAAAAATTTGTTTCCATTAAAGAAGTATCCTTCAAAAGTTAATTACTTATCGCGCTCTCTTTCAGAATATTCTTCTCATGTCTTTATTAAAATAGCCAATAGCCGAGAAGTATAAGAGTATCTTTCGAAACATAGTTGTTTTTTGGGCTCTCTTTCTTACACCTAGGTTAAAATAACTAATTTTGTAACCAATCATCCACAGAGAACTTCCCAACACTTCTAAAAAAAAATGTTATCAAATAGCCCTGGAAAGGTAACAACTTCTCCTCCTCTACATAAGACAGTTGCTCACATCCTAGGTGCTAGTGCCGAGTGATAGGCGGCTTAGTTTAATTTGTAGGTCCCTTCATTTCGTTGTATACCACAAATTGGAGGAGGTTTATCCATTTCGAGGTTCCCTAATTTTTAAAGAAAAAACCGTAGAAAATTTAAATTTAATGGGAATGTGTATTGTCATTTGAAAGAACATTCTTTGTCATTTATTTTTTGAAGATTATCTCTTTCGACTGGTAACTGGTAATTGGCGAAAGACATGCATGATGTTTTGCTCCAAGGCCTGAAACCAGGCGTGATTGTCCGCATAAACTTTAGAATTTACATATCCCCACAGCAAAAAGTCCAACGGTGGCCAATCGAGCGGCCCAAAACGTGAAATTATCTGTTCACTAAAGTGTTCTCTCAATAAATCCATTGATTGATGCGATTTGTGGGAAATAGCGCCGTTTTGTTGAAACCAAATATCGCCGAGATCACGAGCTTCAATTTCTGGCATCAAATTCTCGGTTATCATGACGCGATAACGGTCGCCATTGACGCTTACATTCTTACTGGTATAATTTTTAAAGAAATATGGACCGATGATTCCACCGACCCACAAATTACACCAAACCGTTGTGTTTTCTTGATGAAAAGGCAGCCCATCTCCTTATCTTCATCTTCGTCCCAAATGTGGCAATTTTGCTTGTTTACACACCCATCAAGCCGAAAAGGGGCCTCATCGCTGAGTAAAATTTGGCTCGAAAACGTAGGATCTTCTTGGAACTTTCCGAAAGCCTATAGAGTGAAGCGATGTCGCATGGGCAGGTCGAGCGTCTTCAATTTCTGCCCAAGCTGTATTTTGAAAGCTTTCAGTTTGGGATCTCGACGTAAAATGCGCAAAATGGATCCATACATCAGTCCGAGTTGCTGCGAACAGCGCCGAATCGACTCTCCGTGGTCTTCGTGTACACTCTCAGCTACGGCCGCTATATTTTCTTCACTGCGCGCTGGACGCTGGTCTGTTTAGTCAAATATTTTTCAATAATTAATGCAGGATCTCAAGATGGATGATGGTTTTACGAATAGTACGCTCAGCGGGCCGTTTATGTTGACCACACATAAGTTGGCGTGGATTTTCCTAATAAAGTCGAACGATTTGTAAACGTTGTTCAGGGGTCTTTCGATGATGAAATGCCAAAAAAAGGCAATCGAAGATAGCACCACAACTTGGATCACCCGTTATAAGTATATATGTATGTATATATGTAACAGATGACATATTTTATTTGTCATTTATTCAATTCGAAACGCAAAACAAATGGGCTTGTATCGTACTCTTCTCTTCCTTACTTATTTTCCTGAAATTTTTTTTTCACTACTTGCAACAGGTGCAGGTTCTTTTCCATAATATATACATGTGTATGTATGAATATATGCAGATACAAAAACAACTTAACATATTTTTATGCATTTATTTGAATTGTTTTGTACATCATGCTGTGCTAATTGGATTATTTTATATCATGATTTTTGTTTTTGTTGTTATTTTTTTTTATTTTTTCGCTGTTTAATGATCCTTGCATGATCCTCGTGGTTTGAAGATTATGTTTCATGATGTGATATGTACTCGTGTAAACAGTGAGCAAAAATGTTTTTGATTTTCATCTTTTGCTGTTTTTTGTACATATACATACATATATGTGTGTATCATATTATATGTTTAAAAAATGTTTATGTTGACACATTTGAAAAGTAGAATTTTTACTGCTGAAAAATACTCGATGAATTAAAGAGAATGTCAAAATTGAGATTAATTGATGGAGAAGATCTGTCTTTTCGACCTGAATTCTGTTATACTGAAAGCAATTTCCGAAATTTGATGATACCAATTGATTTACGAATTATTGTCGGACATTTATCGCTTCTATTGTACATGCGTCGCTTTCAAAAGCTGCGAAGTCGAAAGCACTTAAAAGACACCGGAATCCTAAAAAATGTGTCAGATGTTATAGAATTTTGCCTGCTCGTTTAGCAACTACAACAACAACTACTCAGCTAATACAATGTTAATGAGTTGAACCATAATGATGCTTAAATGTGGACTTTTATTTTTTCCAAAAACCGTTTCTCCATCTTTGATGATTAAACTCTTCCGCAGCTACCAATTACTGGTATAATTTCTTTGAGGAGAATTCATTTTTAATGAGCCTCAAATACTCGAACAAATGCAATGTAATAAATGAAAAATTTACGAATCTTTACTTTGACACCCGCACTGGGTTATTTCCTCATCTCATTGTCACGCCATAGCCAACCGACCGGCTACAGAGGCGGCCAACACATCATTACAGCTGTCAATTCGCACCGTAAGCGGTCGTGTTTGGTAAATTAAATATTTTTTCGCTGAAATTTTATTTGTTTTAAAACGTTTTTGATTTGCACTTAGGTACATTATTGAGTTAGCGGTGATTTTGTGCTGAGCAAAAAAAGAATTCGAACAAAAAATCACCAAATTGCATGACAAAGTGTGTCACAATGTTGCAAAGCAAATTTTTCAAAGGATTAACTCAGCGAGCTTGGAGGTCGACGCTAAGTAAATATTGCAAATAATTTTTAACTCTTATTTTCCTTTGTTTGCTGAGTCAAAGTCAATTTAAGTTTGTTTTTTAATTTTTTTGTTTTTTTTTTTTGTAAGCATTTACCTGGCAACCACCGCCGAGAGAGTCGAAAAAAAGCTCTGTTTGCTGCCACAATTGTAATTGATTTATTCGACTGTTAAATTTCGCGCATTCGTTTGTTTTATTGCATTTTGATTGGCTTTTGTTGTTTTCGTGTGCAAATTAATGCCAATGAAAAGGCGCAAAAAAAGGGTGTTCAACTGCAATTCTGCGGTTTTGTTAATTTCTTGCGCACCGTTGTTTGGCTGTTGTTGTTTTTTTATTGCCTTTTTCACTTTTGTTGGCATACAAATATTTTTTTTTAAATTTTTAGTTCATTTTTAATTTTTTTATTTTTTTTTTCTTTTTCTTTTTTTGATTTTTTTTTTCTTTGGTCTTTTATCGCCTGCAACTTTCAATTTTTCAGGTCAGCAATTAATGCGAGTTAATTAATCAACACAACGGTTTTAAAATGCCAATCAACATGGAGGAGTTGCGAATTTTTCACTTTTCTTGCCTTTACTGCTATTTTTCAAAACATGCAAACAAAGGCTTAAAAGTGTCTTAAACGAAATTTATGGGGGTTGAAACATGTTGTCTTTTGTTAAAATTAGGTCAAAGCGAATTGGGTCAACGTACAGTTAGTTTAAATGAGATGACTGTGTAAGGAATTGTTGTTGATGGTGATGATGATGATGCTGATGAGGATGCTATATCAGTTTTGAACAAAGAAATAAATTCTGCGTGCACTGAAAGTGAGTTGGTGTGGTGGAAGTGTAATAACCTAGAAACGTGCTTCAAAAAAGTTGTCTTAGCTGACACAGTGCCTTCCACAGAGCAGCATACCAAGTTGCATGATTTATTGAGATTGAACCTTTTTTGTGTATAAGATTCTCAGAATAAGAATCAGTATCAATTAAACAATTTTTATTTTGCATTTTAATAGAAAAACTAGCAAAAGTGGTGGCGAAAGTTAAAGACATTAATTATTTTCTCTAAGGACTCAATGCTTAGAAATGATCCACCATAATGGCTTGGTATCCAAATGAGTTCAAACTTACCTACCACTTTTACCAACTGTCTACTTGTATTGTATTATAGTAGAAACTTACTCAAATTTAAAAATGGAATATAAAGTCTCTGCTTTTTTCAGCATATATACCCCTGTATTTTTGAGGAAAATATTTTGTAATGGAAATTAAATTTAATCAAGTACATATAAACTATTAATATTGCTTGTGACCTTTCGCCATTTTTTGGCTAGCTTCAAAATTTCATCAGATTAGACTTTCTATAGCTTATTAGCGCCTAACTAGGCCAAAATTATTTTCAGTGGCTTTTCGGTCTGCAAATATTTTAAAATCTTAAGATCTTAATCTTGATTGTCAAAATGTTTTAGATGCCCAATATATTTGCGCAAGGAGAATTCAATGACCATTGTGTAAATGAGATGAACCTTGTTGGAATGTCCATAACCTAGGACCGAAATCTTAATCTTAAGTAGTCACATAATTACAAATATATATGAAATTTGTTCCTTTTCAGCGAGATAAGCCCTGTTGATCTTATTTTATCCCATGTCAACCACATTATCCTGGTAACATCTTAAGTCTGCAATTGCAATGAATTACTCTCTTATAGCATATAAGTGGAGAGCGGCATGTGCAGGCTATAATGGCTCGCCTGCTTTCTTCTGTATTAGAAATAACTACTTAGATATCACGTGAAGTGATTGTCGGTAATTCCCTACGTTTCTGGATAGTCCGTACTCTCTGAAAAAATGCTCTGTTAATTTTCTCTCGAGACCACTACGCCTTTGGGCACTATACACCTAACAATATATTTAAGTACTTTTCACATCCGACCACCTTAATTTTCTATACAAAATGATTTCCAAGCATGCCGCAGATTCAGGTCGGATGTGTTCCTAAGAATTGAAAGCTTTGGAGTCTTATATTTTTCAGTAAAGAGAACAAGCTTCGTCTTTTGTTGGTTAATGCCAAGGCCAACGTGCCGGAATCCAATCAAGAGAGACTTCTTCACTTTTGAGAACAAAACCTAATCTTGAGTGCCTCCATAATTGCGATACTATACAGGCATCTGTAGTCCACAAAATGCTGTATTTTACTTACTTACTTTTGTATTGTTTTATGATAACCACAAAGCTTGCCTTTAAAAAAGTTCTTCATTTCTTCAATCTGATTTATTGAAAATGACAAACATTTATCTAAAGAAATATATAAAAATTTTATGTGTTTCAGAAGTGTATGTATAGGCTCGTTCCTCATTGTTTAAGCTTTCACAAGCTATAGCCTTATAGAAGTAAAGCTTTTATCATTTAAGACTTTACATTTATAAAGCTTTCACAATTTACACGTTCTGTTTAGAAAAGCTTTCTCAAGCTTCAATTACACGGTATAAAGCTATTTGTAATTGGATCAAAAAATGGTTTTATATTTTTAAACAAATATTGAATTTGTAATAAATTTAAAAGTATTTTCGGGAAATCTGAATAGAGATTTCGGGTATTTATTCATACAAAACAGTTTAATGACGGTAAAGAGAAGTAACAGTAAGATTATTAACAAAAGCTTTATTCTTAACCAAAAGCATATCTAGTAGAAACTTAGTGCCCTAACACACCACATTTCCCAATTCCGTACCAAAAATATACATTATCGCCTCTCAACTGTACAATAAAGGCCGCTTCATTTCGAAAAACATAAAATGAAACAGAAACCACTATATATTTTCAGCCAGCTCATATGAGCCCAAAATACAATGTATGTATATAAATATGTTTATATGTACGATGCTGCTGCACATGCGCAGTATCACAATTGCGCACAGAATTAATTTATTACTCATGCGCATTTCGGCGCATAATCAGGTGGCTTTAGTGATGAAGGTGGTGGTATATTTTCAGTTGCTGTTGGTCAAGCCAATGGGCTTGCAGGTGGTGGCGGTGGTAAAGCATAGGCGTTGACTTAACGAAGCTTAATTGCGTAAGGCAGGTGGCGAACTACTGAGTAACTACACGCATGCATACATACATATGGACATATATAATATGCACATATTATTCATGCCATTATGCTGCACATACGCTGAAGCTGCGCTCAGCTCATAAGCAATTCGCTATGCTGTTGTGCCGTGCTACCGTTACAGCATATTAAATTTTGTGCTGGATGCTGGGTGTACATATGTACATACATACATATGTATGTTTATGGTTGTATGATTATACCTTTATATGTTTATATTTATACGTTTATGTGCGTTTGTTGGAGTTTTGTGGTTGATTAGTTCAGGTGTCGGTCTGCCGCCACACTGACTGACCAATATTTTATACTTTTGATGTTATGCAGACTGTTTTGTACATACAAATACATTTCAAATGCTCATAAGTATTCTTAACAAATATCTACATGCATGTAGATACATACAAGAGATGTCCCACGGAAAACCAAACTGGGCAAATATCACAAGTTTTTCAAACTTGAATATTTTTATTAAAATACCATAACTTAATGAAAATAAGAATTTAAATTTTTTTCTGAAATCTCGTTTTCAGTGGGACACAGATTGTATGCACACAGCAGCACTAAAACATTTAATTCTTATACGTCTGTGAAAAAATATTAACATTCTGTCCGTATGATTAATTCTTTTTGCAATCACATAAATTTTTCTTAGTAAAAACCATTTTTATTTTATTATTTAGTTACAAAAAAACAAAAAAACCGAAGAACGAAATACAATTATTTGCTTATTACAAACATAAAATACTGTTTGCATACAAACCATATGTATTTATTAATATTTATTTACTTAAGCAGCACTGTTTATTTACCAACAATCGATACTATAAGTGTTGTATGGATAATAAAAACAACAAAAAGAAAAAAAATTTAACCAATAACACTAAAACTCATTTTTTATCTGCCACAGAAAATTACCTATAATATTATTTATGTGCTAATAACTTGTGTTGTCAAATGTGCACATATATATATATATATGTATATAGGTATGTATATCATGAAGTATGTTTTTTTTTGTCTGAAGTGAAAAAGAACGTTAATGCACCTTGAAGTAAAAATCAGTCAATTTCTCACCTTTTTCTTTGGTACTTTATTTATGCTTCACTTCCACTCGAAAAATGCTAAATACAGTAGCTGAGCTGACAGGATTATGGATTTTCTACCTTAGTTAATGATTGCTGGCTTAAGTTGTTGGTTGTTGGGTTGTTGTAGTTTTGTTGTTGTTTGACTGTTATTGTCTGACTGTTTGACTAACTGTGCGACTGACAGGTAGTGGATTTTTTGTATAATACACACAAATATATCGCACATACATATTTTCTTACAAAAAGGCATAACTCAAGATTTTTTTTTTTGTTACAAACTATCATTTTTTGAGCTCATTTTGGAAAAAAAGTGAACCAAATGTCAATATGTCAATATGGAAAAGGTAAATGAAATATTAATATTATAAAAGAGAACCACAAAAAAATTAAACAAAATAATTAAAAAACAAAATAATATATATAAAAAAATTAAATTTATTAATTAAAATAAAATAAAAAAAATTTAAATAATATAAAATAAAATACAATAAAAATAAAATAACTAAAATAAAATTGGAAAAATAAAACAGCACAAAGCAAAATAAAATCAAATAAACTAAATTAAAATGTAATAAATTTTAATAAAATGAAGAAAATAAATTACAATAAAATAAAAAAAATAATATAAAATAAAATATAATAAAATAAATTAAAATAAAGTAAATATAATAGATTAAAATAAATTAAATTCCAATAAAATCAAACTAAATGAAATAAAATGAACTACAATAAATAAAGTAAAAACAAATAAAAAAAATTAAATTAAATTAAATTAAATTAAACTAAATTAAGTTAAATAAAATAAAATAAAAATATAAAGATATTAAATTAATATAAATTAAAAAAGATACAATAAAATAAATAAAACAAAATAAAATAAAACAAAATAATATGAAAAATAATAAAAAATAACGGTAGATTTATGGTCAACATCATTAACATCATCAGAATGTGTAAGTATAAAATTTAGCAAAACCAGTGCTGACTGTCTGTTAGTTGTTGGCGGTGTCACTAAATCCATCAAGAACAAAATGACCAAAACTACCAAATAGCAAATAAGAATAATTTCCAGTGGCAAAAGCAGCAGAACTAATCAGTGAAAGAACTGAAAAATTATATGACGAACTTCTTCTTCTTCCTCCTTCTCTTGCTACTCTTTCATCACACCACTCACTGGGCAATATCTCCAAGTGGTAGGACAAAAAGTAATAAAATAACACAGGGTTGGCGCAACGTGCAACAACAATGACAGCGTTAATGTTAGTATAACAACAACAA
>JAWMAG010000041.1:12710000-12770000 GCA_037013455.1 Ceratitis rosa
CTCTCAGCAGTCAGCTGCGCACGCGTTCGTTTCCTAAGTCTTTAGTTTCATATGCACATACATATGTATGAGTGTGTATGTTTGCTTGGTTTATCGTCGCGCTGAATTCGCTTGCACATGTAAATGTCAATTGGTGTTAAAGGTTTTCTATACACACTTATGTACATACATACATACATACAAGCATTTATTTATTTATGTAATATATTTTGTTTTAGTGCCTCTTAGAGGCTGTCAGAGAATTTTGAACTGCGTAGATAAGCCTTGCTTGTGTGTGTGTGTGTTGTGGTATATAAAAAGGCAGACATAATCCACCTGCATTGCATATATTTTCTTTCATTTTTATTTTTTACTTTTTGTTTTGTTTTGTCTACGAGTGGATTACGTTAAGTGAGCTAAAATTAATTATAATATTTTTCTTTTATATATTTTTCCAGTTAACTGGCTACCGTTTACTGTCGCTGCTGCAATCTCAGATAAACATTGAAGATTTTTATCAACAAACCTATTGGAAATTTCAACAATGGGCTCATACTGTTGTAGTTTGTAATTATAATTTGGACCTAAAATTTGTTTCTTTTTAAATTACTTAATTATGGAAATATTATTAATAAAAATAAAAATTTAAATTATGTATACATATAAACATAAATTATATTTACATATTTTTATGTAAATGTGTAAGCTATAGTTCACGGCGTATATAAATTTCATATCATAAGCCTTTAATGGCGAAAAAATCAGAAGGAGACTCTATATTTATTTCGGTGATCGGCGAATGACTAAAATTAAAAAAATCTAAATTTTTTTTTTAATATTTTTCCCATTTAATAAGTAGTTTTTTGAATTTTTGCGCTGATTTTTTTATTCTTGTTCAATGCTCATATCATAAATGAAAAAAATTAAGCCCCTCTTGGTATAATTTGGGCGAGGAAAATTTATTTCCAACCAAATACCTCAACCCTTCGTGGTATACTTATAAATAACTCTTCCAATACAAAGGCATTTTTGCATAAACTCGAAAATAAATAAAATATATTAACATATTTTTCTGATGAAAATCTTTCAAAAATACTTTTTTCTGCACAACTTAAATATTTTCCAAGTCATAAAAAAAATCTTCCGGAAAGTGGTATTTTTCAGAAGATTTAAAAATAACGTAAAACTTACATAATAAATCGATATTAAAAAAAATAAAAAAATAAAAAATTTTTCCAGAAGTGGAATGTTTTTTACTCAAAGCTTAATTGGAAAAAGGCATAAAATATTATTTTTTTTCATCGAAAACCTCTAAAAAATATAAAATTTTAAAATGTAAACAATTCTTATTAAAGAATTTTAAGGAAAATTTTCGAAAAATTGGTGGTTTTCTGCTGTCAGTCCAGCCTAAAAGGCAAATTAGAAATATTATAAATTACTAAATTAATTAATCTTTAGAAAACATCTTTTTCTAAATTCCGAAATAATTTTTTCTTAAAGAGAATAATTGGATTTTCTAGATTTCACAGTTCATTTTAGATGTTAGGCTTTTTTAATGATTTCAAATTTTAAGAAATTTTTCATTAATTTTTTATTTTTAAAATTAAAAAAAAAATTATCAGTTAATTAACTAATTTTAATAATTTTTTTTTATGTGAATGTGAGATAGTTTTAACCATAGATGCCAAGGATGATTCCACTAAGTATAGGCTCTAATAAATGCATGGGGTGCCATTTCGGTTACATACGCCAACTAGGCCGATGATCTGAGATCGGAGGAAGCTGCTTACAGGGACAATCAACTGAAAAATTAGCTGGTAAAGTAGTTGTGTGGAGTTATCGGTGCATCAAACCCGTCACAAGTAAGAACTCTGCAGCAGCTACGGACTACGCACACATCCTTCAGGCCGATCCTCGTGTTTACTTGCTAACTACAATAAGCTTGGTATTAGGTGTCTAGGCTTAGCTAGACATTTGAATCTTGTTTTTATGCTAAAAATTCGTTTTTTTTAACATATTATATTATGTTTATCTTTTTTTTGAAAAAATAAATTAAAATTTTGCATTAAAATAAAAAATCACCGAAAATGTGCTAAGCACAGCTTTGTTAACATTTTTAGCAATTTTTGCAGTTATAAAGCATGACATTTTTGTAGGAGCATAAAATCTAAGGCACTTCCTAAAAAATAAATTAATTTGTATTTTTATATGGTTTTAGCAACAAAAATTTATGTGATGACTAGATATACGTATTCTTTTTTTTTAAACAGTCAAGAGAAAAAAATATATATTTAATTGTTTGTGATTTATAAAGAAATTAAAACAATACAGATTTTTATTACAACCCTACATATAAGTCTGAACCTGCACACAGTGCCCCACAGTGGCGACAAGATTCGCCATTTACGACGAGCTTATTTTAAAACACCTGCTGCACTTGTGATTTATTTATTTTTACTCTTCATTGCTTTTGCACATTTTTGTGCGCTTAAAGCCCACAATGAAACCACAATATATGCGGTTGATTACCCACAACAATTGTATTTATTAAGTGGGCAGTAATGCAAGTCTTTTGTGCAACTTCAACTTACATACATACATATATATATATATAGATGAGTACATATGGATGTGCAACACCACTTGTGGCACATACAATTGCAGGCATAAAATGTTAAGTGTCGGCGCATGCGCGAGCGAGCTACGCTCTAATTTGAGGCGACAACTTAACAACAGTGGAGCTGAGGAAAAAAGGAGAAAAATAAATAAGAAGAGTTACTACAGAAATAATTTTAAAATTAGAGTATCGTCAGCATAATGTGTTGCAATACACATATGTGTGCAGACACACGCACATAAATATTTTTTTTTAATATACAGTTTAATCCATGACAGCAAATAGGGAATATTCTTGAAAAAAGAAAAAATATTCTTGAAAAAAAAGAAGTTTATCAACGCTCAAAAAACTAGTCAAACTGGAGTGGGTTGTTGCTATTGTCGATGCCAGTGCCAGTGACAGGCCAGTGCTGGTGCCACAAACTCCAACTTTATACGAGAAATACAGTAACCCTTCATTTATTTATAAATTAACTTTTTTTTCTACTATTCCATACAAACTTTAAGGATAGTGCAGAAATAGCGATAAAGCAGGCTTTAATTCATACGAGTAACGTTGATATTAATTTTTTTTTTTAATTTTTAATATTTTTTTTTATTTTTTAGTTCGACTGAAAATAGATAATCAATGGTTTGGCTGTGTCTCCGCTGGCTAAAATGCGATAAACTTGATTTTGATTTCAAAGGAACTGGAATTGGCGCAGCTTATAACAAGAGTAAGAGTGAACAAATATATATATATAAATATATATATGTATGTATTTATATTTCTAGAATTCTATACGTGTATGTGTTTGTTTTTTTTTTTGTTAGTTTGTCCAGCAGTTGACACTAACATTTATTCCATACCTTAATGCGGCAAGTGTGGCTTTAATGAAGATAATGACAGTGTTCAATGGAAAAACATGTGATATGAAAATAACACGAAGACACACATTTATCTTCAACCATGATAATTATTTGGTAAGGATTTTAATGAAGCAGGCAATGATAAATATTTTTAGCTTTAGCTGGTTTTTAGAGCAATTAGTTTTTTTTTGTTTTTATTTACACATGAAGTGAATCGATGATTTTTGGTATTTTTTTCAACACATTAAAAGGCAAGATAAAATAATTTAAAAAAATTTAAGTTTTGAACTCATTACTGTAGCTTTAAAGAAATTATAGGCACGTTGAGTCAACCTTATAGGTCTAATTTTCCGCGGGTAACTACTTGAGCCTTTATACCGCAGGAGTAAAGGGTTCAAAGTATACTTAGCATTTCAATGGAATCGGACCAAAAAATAATAAATTTGAAAGGTACAAAAATCCATATGATACATTAACTAATACTCAAAATTAGGAATAACAGAGGGAGCTCAAAGATTTTTAATGAGCTTTCGAGTCTAATAACATAGCTCATGAACTGAATACTATTATACTTATTGGCTGGATATCTCATATGCGATAATAGCCCAACTAATACTACGTTACTTCTACTTTTATGTTATCTTTTTATTTATTTTATTTATTTTATTTACTTTAACACCCACTTAACAATTTCCACACATTAATCTATTTTTATATACCATTAAATTTGTTATTCATCTTTAAAATATATTTGAATTTCAATTTGTTTGAAGATTGGTCGCACTCGACGCCAGCTTTTCACTACGCTTAGCAAACGTAAACAAATATTATGAGATAAAGAAGTAAATAATAACGAATAATTCAACTTCGAACAGTTTAATGAAACAATGTACTATATGGTATGAGTCACTTACCTAATGGTGAGATAAAGCTTATTTATTATTTGTCTGGTAAAAGGTACTCAACCAAAAAAAAAGTACCAAATATTTACTTAAAAAAAAATTAAAATTTAAGCAAATATATGTACATATATATGAAAAGTTGCTAACTAGAAATTAAGCCAGTTTACTTTTTATTTAAATAAAATAAAGATAAATCCAATAAAATAAAAATAATAAAATGAAGTAGTATAAAATAATGTATATCGAAATAGAATAAAATAAATTGGAAAAAAAAATAATATAAAATGAGTACTCAAAAAAATTATATGAAGTAAAAATAATTATTAAAAAAAAATTAACTATTATAAACTAAGCCAAAATAACATAAAATAAAATAATATTAAATTGAAATAAATTAAATTAAGTTAAACTAAACTAAATTTAATTAAACAATATCAAATTATATCAAACTAAATTTAATTAAATTAAATGAATAAAATCAAAAATTTATTGTGAAAGGAATTTGAAAGTATAATATAAAACAATACAATATTTATAGTAATAAAATATAATAAAGTCAAATAAAATAAAAATAATATTAAATAAAATAAAATTATATTCAATTAAATTAAATTAAATTAAATTAAGTTAACTTAAATAAAATTAAATTAAATTAAATTAAATTTTTTAAATTTAATTTAAATAAAATAAAATGCAAAAAAAAATAAAATTTAATAAAATAAAATAAAATAAAATAAATCAAATAAAATAAAATAAAATTAAATTAAATTATATTAAATTAAATTAAATTAAATTAAATTAAATTAAATTAAATTAAATTAAATTAAATTAAATTAAATTAAATTAAATTAAATTAAATTAAATTAAATTAAATTAAATTAAATTAAATTAAATTAAATTAAATTAAATTAAATTAAATTAAATTAAATTAAATAAAATAAAATAAAATAAAATAAAATAAAATAAAATAAAATAAAATAAAATAAAATAAAATAAAATAAAATAGAATAAATTAAAATAAAATAAAATAAAATAAAATAAAATAAAATAAAATAAAATAAAATAAAATAAAATAAAATAAAATAAAATAAAATAAAATAAAATAAATAAAATAAAATAAAATAAAATAAAATAAAATAAAATAAAATAAAATAAAAAAAATAAAATAAAATAAAATAATAATAAATTGTATTAAAATAAATAAATTTAAATTAAATAAACTAAATTTAAATTATATCAAAACAATAGTAATAATAAGCCCAACGGTTACCCCCTTCCGCCCAACTGACACGAGGGTCGCCATCTGTATGAAGTACGGAATTTGCCGAGTCAAGAAAAGCAAGAGTTTGTTCCGCGTCGAGATTTAAAACTGCTCAGCTACAGATAAACAAATTCATCCGCTTAAATATACGTTTGGTTATTTATTGAGAGAGGTTAGTATATTATTTTTCGTTACGAATAATGAAATAAATTAAAATAAATTTCAATGAAAAATAATTCGAAAATAAATAAATTTCAATGTTTCTCTTCCACCTCATACTCTCCCACAGCCTTAATTTATTGCTTTGCAGTTGACTCAAGCTACCGCATTAAATTTTGGACTGGCACTTAACCCACTAATGGCAACATTTGACCGTTAAGCCAACGAACTTAACCATAACAAACGCTACAACAAACAGCCACCCAATCAACTAAGCCAACCCAAACCACTCAGCATCACAACGATTGCCATGACAAACTTTTTGACTGTTCCTTTGCAAATTTTTTGCCATTTGATCTATATGTACAAGACAGCAGCTGCGCACGTGCCAAAAGACATGTATTGCCATTAGTAGACCACAAACGAGTCGAAAAATTAAATATATACATACCTACCTCTATATAGAATATGAATAAAATGATTTTACAACCACAATTATATATATATATATTTGTAATCACTGCAACAGTCGAGCTATCCAGACTTTATTTACAAAATTTACATATAGATATCTAGACAGGTAAGTGTAATACCATAGAAGTATGTATGTATGTACATCAACAATCTGTATTTATACTCATGCTATGAATAATAAACTGTAATACGAGTAATAGCAATAATAATAAACATAATAATCGTTGAACTGCAACGCCGTAAGCACTCTCAACTCAGACTTATTATTGCAAATTTTTTTTTTTGTTTTTTACCGCCAATGATCAAGTACAACAAGCAACAAGCAGAACGAACATAGAGATTCGTACATAGATAGCAGCAGAACAATAATAAATGCCATGGTAGCCAATAAAGTAGTAGAGTAAGAAAAAAAGAAAATAATTATAAAAATAAGGTAGAATAAAGGCAATAATTGCTCGACAACTTCATCAAATTACAGCAATGACAGCCATCAGTGGCGGTTGGTCAGTTGACTTGAGCAAGAGCAGCAAGATATTCCAACAACATATACACATTCTCCATACATGTACATATAGATGAATAGCGAAAATCTGTTGACAAGGCGTGGAGAATTGGGAAATCGCTCAATACGATGTGGATAGTGACCAAGCCACTGAAATACTACGAAAACTTCATCGAATTTGGAGTAGTTCTTCTACTTATTAGATATCTATACTTAAACAGGGATCCTTTGTAAATATTCCTTTAATAACTCTTTGAACTTGCAGAACGCTCTGATATCATTTATAAACCACTTTCCATTTAAAAACTTTTACGCAAGCTCTGAAGATCGATTTGATTTAAGATTTTTTTCTATTCAGATAACAGGTTTCCAGAACCATATTTTTACCTGAAGAACAACAAGGCAGCTAAAAAATAGAGCTCTGTTCAAACTTGAATTTCGTTACCTACTAAAACGCTACAGCGCCACTGTAATCTAAATTTCGCTATTCATTAAGCTTTTCCAAGCTTTCATGAAATGTTCAAAGCTTTTCAAGAAAAACTTGAAAACCTACAAAACCCGTATAACAAATCCGGAATTCTTTCAAAATAACTATTCAAAACTTTTATGAAAAATTGGGAAAGCTTTTATTCAAAACGTTTCAACGTAGTCTGCAAAGCTTTCTTCAAAACTATAAAAGCTGTATTAAACCACTTTCAAATACGACTTCTTAAAGTTTCTTAGGATTGCATAAAAGCTTTTGAACCAATGGTTGGTAATCTCAAAACCTTTACTTAAAATGTTTCTATCAAAAACATCGAAATTTTCATAAAATCTTTGAAATTTCATGAAAATATTCAAAAGTTTCCTCAAAACTTTCTAAAGCTTTCCTTAAAACCCTTCAACAATCTTCTATGGAGTATGACTTTTATTGAAAACTTTCAAAGCTTTTATGAAAAACTTTCAAATATTTTGTGATAAGCTTTCAAAGCTTCTAAAGCTTCCATTAAAAAGTTCCAAAGCTTCAATGGGCATGCAAATTCACTCACTGCCTTTCACAGAAGTAGTGCATGCTACCACACATAGAGTCATGCCCCGATTTTTAGCTAAAATTATAGAAAACCAATATATGTAGTATATATGTATATGTACTCGTATATATAAGTGATAGTCTCTCCGCGCAGAATATCAATCCTTCCAAGTATGTTTCTCATGGAAATCCATCAACCGTTCTGGAGCGGCTTAAAATAAAACATACCATAAGTCCAATTGTTGGAGATGAAATTTGGCCGAAAATCACTTCCCGGCATATAGTAGCTGTATAGGAAAAAAAAAAGATTTGAGAGAAAGAGTCTCATATCACATTTGGAAGCCAGAAACGATGAGTAGTATGTAGCACTAATGAATCTATGAAAAGAATTGAAACCTTCAACACATCAAAACTGCGTTGCAATTTTCAGTAAATAACTTTAAGCCTAGAAAAATATTACCCTTACCAAGTTAAGCAGCTTTGACTTGACTCTTTGTCAGCTAAATGCAGAGCCAGACGAAAGAAAAAGAAAACCAAATACGAATACCTGCACTCAGCAAGAATAACACAGATAATATATAAAAAAAAAGTAACTGTAGAAAGCTGGCACCGACTCCACTCAAGTGCTTTTTTAGTGTCGCTTGGTCAGCGCGTGCCGCAAAGCGTCCCACAGCCAGACAACAACTCAGCAAATCAATGCTCGCATGCAGTGCGATGCCATCGGATGTCTAGCGCTGACCAATATGATGACTTTTCCTGGGCTCGAGCATGTCAATACTCCGCTGTAAGTTCACCATGTGTGCACTGCAGTAGGCGTTCTCCTTGGGCGCTTTTGTAACTGACAATGCAATGTGCAGCCCTTCACCTGAGCCCTAAACTAGTAAATGTACAATTTTCCACGCGCACAAGCACACACACACATACGAGTACACGTATGCTATTTGTTGCAGCTGCAAGTCAAGCTGCGCGCCAACAATCAGTAATGGACCGTCGTCAATGACGCAGCACTGCCCCAACTCGGCTTGGCTTGGCTCGAGTTGACTTGACTGGTTGCCAAACAAACCCAATGTATTGTGTTTGCCCAACGCCCTCCATGCGCCCAGTTGAGCATTCATATGTATGTGTGTATGTGTTTGTATGTGCCGAGTCTAAGCTCAGCAGCTCTTTTTTTTCCAAGCCCAGCCAAGTCTGGGCAACGCTTACCAAGTCAGCAGCTGTCTTAAGCTAACTTCTAAACCGTTTCTTTTTACGTTTTTTTTTTAACTTTTTTGTTGGTTGTTGTATGTAAGTCGAGCTGATTTTATGGCTCGTGCCAGCTGTCGCCTGCATTACAAGCGTTTTCAATGCCTCCTTTGGGCTTCAGCCTGCTTTTTTCTCATATCTACTCATTTTGTACAAGTCAAATGTTGTTTTTTATTTCATTTTTTATTTCGTTTTGTTTATGTCTTCAAAGTTTTGTCGTACTTTACTGGCGTTGTTGTTCTCATTGTTGTTGTTGTTGTTAAGTTTCTTTAGTACAACTTTTTGCTCACGGGCACATTAATCTATCAAAATACTCGCTCCACTGTCTCGCTGGCCGTTTTGAGCCCAACGCAATGTGTTTTTTTTCATCTCATTCTTTCCCGCCTCTACTCTTAAGTCTCCTTAACCTCTAAAGTACTAAAGTAGGAGGCTAGTTATACGCTTCAAAGCGAGTCATGGGCGTACACCGCAGAAAATTTTTGAAAAAAAAAATATACGAAAATTTAATAGATTTTTATTTGGAACAATTTGTTGTGCTCCAACCTTTCATCAAATTGGGTTGATTGAAATTCTGTGGTTTCTGAGCATGTGAAAAATTTTGTAGATGTAATACAAAATTGTTCAAGTAGTAGTCGAAAAACTAGTTGGAGTAAAATATGAAAATAAAGAAAAACCCCTATACTGCTGAAAGTCCCGCAAACGTCCAAAGAAAGCTTTCTGTGTGGTTTCTATTTCTTTTTTCTTGACAATTTTTTCCAATAACATTTAAATAAAATCTCAAGCCTCAATAAATAACTACGATCAGATATTTTCAATCATTACCATAAACACACCGTAAATGCAATGTCCAGCCTTGAATAATCTTCATGCGATCTTCCCTGAATAACATGTATGTACTTCAAAAGCTACTTTTCATGCTCCAAATCTTTGCAGATCAGGGTTGAAACTATTTTGATATCTTGCTTCTGTTAAATTATAGATGTTTAGTATACATCTCTAGTTGAAGGCATTAACTTCTACTTTGCAAATATAAAAGTATTTTACTTTAATCGAAGGTTTCTGCTTTTAAAATGCCTTCATCAGAAGCTTTTAATCTTTCAACAGAAAATTCCAAGCCTTTCATTGAAACCTGTTACATTGTTTTACAAGAAATTTAAAGCTTTTTTCAATCAGAGCTTTCAAAAGCTTTCATATAAAACCTTCAAAGCTTTCATTAAAAAACATTCAAAGCTCTGACCAAAATCCTTTACTAAACTTTTCATATATTTCGTTTAAGCTTTTGTCTGACATATCTTAAGCATTCTTTCGTATAATATTCAAAATGTCTTGTTTGTTAGCCTGTTTGTCTTATTAATCATCTCTCGACCATTGTGACCAACCATTTTCTGGGTATGTAGGGGAGATACGCGACAACGTGCCATGAGGTTGGGTTCTAGGCACTTCAACATCAAAATAACTTTTTCTAGATGCGATCACTCCACGACAGAACCCTTAAAAAGTCATGAACATTGAGGCTTGTAAAGAGAGAGAGACAGAGCCTTATGCCTATCTTTGCAAGCGGTATCTGAACATGATAACTCAGTTTCTCTAGCGTTTTTAGTAAGAAGAAGAAGAAACAAAAGAAAACGTTCTTAATAGATACATGAAAGCTCTTCTCGGTTTTCAGATTGATTGCTATGGAAACTCTCCCTCATTCTCTATATCTCTTTTACTCCATTCTCTTCGTCTATAACTTTCTGTCTCTATCTATTGCAATCTATATATCTCTCCCTTTCTTTTCCTCTAAATTTTCTTTCAGTGTGCCTACCACATTTACCACCGTCATTTCTGTACTTACCTCCAAAACGCGCCATAGTCAACTCAATCAAGGTAAAAATTAAACAGTAAGCAAACATACAAACATATACCTGCATTACCTACTACCGTTAGGCGCTTTTACAACTTGCAATTTTACTGCAGCAGCAACAGTACGAGTATGCTTATCGTGCAACACATACAAAAACTCAGCAATTACAAAAATAGCAACAACGTAAAAGTAGAATTTATGAACAAACAACAAATGGTAAAGAAAGAAAAAGTCCAAACAGCAGCCAACTGCAATAGGCTTACCAGCAGCAACCAAAGGCACTGAGTACATGTAAGCCGTATGAGTGCCACAAGTGGTAACAAAATTTAATTTACACTTTGGGCCATAAGAAGATCAAGCGATCTTTTGTAATTGCTAAGCGCAGTAAAACACTGAAGAGAAAGACTCATATACATGCATACATACATATGTAAGTGTATATGTTATGTGTGTTGCGCTTTCTGCAAGCACTTGCAGCAGTCATAAAACCCGCATTAACCAGAGTGCAACGCTGACGGGTGAAAAAAAAAAATCTTTTTAAAAATCTAAAAAAATTTTAGGAGCAAAAAAAAACTACGAAAATTAAAAAAACAGCAACGTCATCAACAGCAAACATGTTGGAAATTAACAACAACAAGATGTGAGTATGCTCGAAAGATTTTTACGGCTACTGCCAACTGCTGCTGCTGCAACTGATAACAATTTCAAAGATTAAATAGCAACAACAGTGGTGAGCGGCGTGGCAACAAACAGCCAAGTAGCCGTTGGCAGCAACAGTAGCAGCATCAAATTAAAAAACTGAATCAACAAAAAAAAAAACCAAAAAGTTTTTAAAAATAAATAAAGAAAAGAATAAAGAGAATAAAATTGAAAAAAAAAACCAAAAAAAAAATTACAAACTAAGGAGATGCTAAACGCGAAAACTACTGAGTTTATTTTCAATCATCTAGACTTAAGTATTTTGTAATTAAACAAGAAAACTTCGGTATGAAAAAATTGGTATTAAAAAACCCGGTTTGTATAATAAGTAACCGGTAAATTACCGAAAAATTTCAGCAAACATTAAGAAGTCACAGTCAGTCTTTCTTTATTTTTTAATATAAAAAAAATTTAACTAAAGCAGAAACCGGGTTTTCATAAAAAGTAACCGATATTTGGTGCAACAATATTTTCTTTTATTTTTAAAACAAATTTTAGCTGGTACTAGATAAAATTCATAACCGATTTTGAAGAGCCTATAAGTAAGAGTAAGTAGTCGGTAACCGATCTATTTTGAAAGTAACACGTTACAAAATTATCAAAAAAAATTAAGTCAAATCTATCTTAATAATGGTATCAAAAAAATTTTGATTTTATAAGAAAAAATATTTCAAAAAAATTTCTTCAAACCCGGTTTTTACGTTAAAGCAAAAAATCGGTAGTTTTTGCAATATTTGTTCTTTTTTACAGAGCTTACCTAGCATCAGCATTAAAAAATACAATAATAATTATTGCAATCAATTTAAAAAACACTTTAATTTTAACAAGTAACCGGTAACCAATTTGTAGATTAGCCTTTAGTAAATATTAAAATTTTAATTATGAAAAAACTGCAGCCATTTATACTCTTTTTTAATTTTCTTGTGAGCATTTAAATTGGCATGAAAAGTGCTACCTTAAAAGTAAATTTTAAAAACCGGTTTTGTTTTAAAATTAATAAAAGTTGAAAATAATTAAAATAAATTATTAATTAATGTGATTTTAATAAATTTTTTTGTTGCACTTACTTTATTTAATTTTGTAAAGCAATGAATGGAAATTAAAAAGTCGGTTTTTAGAAACCTGTTTCGCAGAAGGAGTAATTAACTTAATTAGTAACGGCCAAAAATGGGTGGAATTGGATATTTATGATCTGTTTTCAAAATAAGTAACCGGTAACCGGCACTAAATGAAGTTTACGCTTCAGTAAAGTCGAAGAAACTGCATAAAATTACAATTAGTTTTTCATTGGTTTGGAACATTTTACAAAAAAAAAAAATCGTGAAATCGGTTTTAAAACCGGTAAACCGGTTTTGTAAAAAGTAACCAGTAACCACTATAATAAGAAATTTAGCTCTCAGAAGAAATGAGAAAGTTAAGTTTAATAGATACCAGCAATAGCAAGGAGACAGTTAAATATTTTCGAAAAAACCGGTTTTACACAAAAGCGTATCCGGTAATTGGTATAAAAAATGTTTAAAATATATAAAAAATATTTCAAAACCTTACGTTTACTTTTCGAAAGAGATTAATGCATTAAAAGTAATTTTATTAAATATAATATAAATCAATATTTACGAATCAAAATGCTTAGTAGATTAGAGAAATATGAAATTTTTCGTCTCAAATCCAATTTAATACAAAATAAAGAAATGAACAAATTGAATAGACCCCACCGCCCACCGTACGACCAGGTACAAGCGAAACAAAAAATCTTAAATATTCAAAAAACAAGTTAAAAGCACACTTGCAACAGGCCAACTGGCCAATCTATGGCCGCCACACACAAGCAGATAACACAGCGTAATGAATGCAACAAGTAGCTACCGTATTACTGCCACAAGCCAACTTTAACAATAATAGTTAACCACCAAGAACACACTACCGCGCATATGTACCACTTGTTTGCCGCACTCTTGCCGCTGCCACTCAACCGACAACAGAGTAAGCCGATTTATGCAGATAAAACGGCTCAAGCAGTAAACGCCCAAATGTGTTGCATGCATCCATGCAGTTACCTTAGCTGCCACTGCTGCTACTGCTACTGCTTGTCGTTACTCATTTCTTTCTTGTCGAGATTACATATATTTTTATGATTTCTCATGTACGTATGTATGTATGTATGTGTTGTAAAAATAAACGTTAAGTCAAATATAAACTTCAAGGTAAGTGGATATGTCTCCTCGAAAAAAATGTAAAAATAAAATTAAAAAATTAAAGTTGTGATTTGTATAAAATATGCTTATACTCGTACATGCAACAGACACTAAAACATGCACAACACCTGCTTACATAGTATATACACACACGCATACAACACCAGCAACGACACACAGCTACTGTGTTTGACCCACCCATCCAGCTGCTGTGGAGGCAAACATAAATTTTGCGTTAGGCATGCAGAGCTACAAGCATTAATTTGATGTTGCTTCTCTATAGCTTCTCTAGTAAGCTGCCCTCTTGCTTGGTAGCCGCTGAAGTGTTGGAAAAAATGACGAAAATCCCATTAAAATCTGTCTCTTCTTTCGTAGAGATTTTTCACTGTCATATCAACACTGTAGATTGGCTTTTAGTCAGCTACTAATCTCAGCTGTAATTGTTGGGCTTAGTATTGTATTCATTCTGTTGTATTTATAATACAAGCACTCGTATAAATGTACAATAAGTATGTAGTTAGGCAAATAGTTTTCAGGTGTTTTCTTTTCATCTATTCTTTGGGGGCTTATATCTGTTTATGATAGTGTTAAATTAGTAATATCGCTTAATTGAATTTAATGTTTGTGTGCATTATGATTTTGAGTGATATTTTCTATAGGCCGCACTATAATAGAACGCTTTGTATGTAAATCAGAGACGCTCAACCTAAGAAAAGAACCCATTCCGTTTGATTAATATGAAAAAATTATTATTTTTTGTTAATTGTTTACGTTGAAACAGCACAAACTCAGCCTTAACATCAATATGATATTAACAGCACACTTCAATTTTAGCATTTAACATTGTCTGTTAACGATTTAACATTAACAGCAGCAGTTCGTTTCGGGTACAAGCGAAGTAAACTTTATTTTAATAACTGCTTTAACTGTAACATTTCCAAATGGTTCAACCAAATCGATTGAAATTTTTTGATTAACGTGAAATTTATCATTATGATGCAGCCTTGATTTTAAATTGTCAACAGATCAGTACTCATTATAATAATTTAGTTTTAATGAAGCCTGAGTATCTGTATCTTTGGGGATATTTTCTCACAAAAAATTACAAATACTGCACAAAACAAAATTAACAATATTTTTAAAAGAATAGCAAGGGATAGCTTTCTTATTTTTCTAATAAATAAATTAATAAACTCGCTTTTGGATAATTTTTAATATTAATGAGTCTTAATTGAAAAGAAATAATCATTATTTTAATATGTATATATTCATTTTTTTTCTATTTTGAAGGAAAATACTGAAAATGTTTGGAGTAAATATTACATATACATTTATATATTTTTCCATAAAATGTGTCTATTTTCATAAAAAAATAAAATTAATTTTTAACTAAAAAAATATATATATATAATTGGCGCTTTGAAACCGCTTAAGCGATTTTTCGGCCGAGCTCCTCCTCCAATTTGTGGTTTAGCGTCTTAATGTTTTTCCAACAAATGGAGGGACCTACAGTTTATACTAAGCCGCCCCCGAACGGCTGATGGTTTTTAATGAGGAGCTTTATTTCATGTCCGAAATACACTCGGAGGGATGGACATTCCCTGCCGAGGGGCGACCGCAATTAGAAAATTTAACTTAATTTTTTATTTAAATTAATTTTCCATAACTTTTGGATGTTGGTGGCACCGGGATTTGAACCCGAGCCTTCCGAATGTCAGTACGCAATGCTAACCACTCGGCTACCGCGGCCACCAAAAATAAAAATTGTAAAAATAAAAAATATATTTGGTGGAGTAAATGTAGTTGTTTTCGTAATGTTTATTCCACAACTTAAAAGTAATGATAAATATAACCATCGTCATCGCATTCGCGACTCGGCTCCCACGTCACTGTTGACAGTCATAACTTCGAGGTTGTAGATAATTTCGTCTATCTAGGGACCAGCATCAACACCAATAATAATGCCAGCCTGGAAATCCGATGTAGGATCATTCTTGCCAACAGGTGCTACTTTGGATTGAGTAGGCGATTGAAAAGTAAAGTCCTCTCTCGGCATACTAAAACCAAATTCTACAAACCGCTTATCGCTCACGTCCTCCGGAGGCATGGAGGACGACAACATCTGATAAGTCGGCATTAGGAGTTTCGTGAGAGAGGTTTTGCATAAGATTTAAACAATCTGGAAAAATGTTACCTTTCAAAACACATTTGGTAACCAGACATTTTTGCTTGCTTTTCTTTCCCCACATTTTCAATAAATTATAACAATTTTTTCCAAAAAAAAAATTAATAAATGAATAAAATTGAAATAAATATTTTGCCGATATAAAAATGTTTTTATAATTTAGTAAATAATAATAAATAATAATTTTTAAAGTAATGATTAATTAGAATTTTTACAGGATTACTGATAAAAGCAATTTATTAATTATTTTTTGTAATATTATTTTTCTGATTTTTTCTCCAAATATAACATATTTTTATTTTTTAATTTTATAGTATTGTATATCTATATATATGTATTTATATATTTAATATAACATATTTTTTTTATTCAGTTAAAAAAATAATTGATTTTTACTTATTGCTTTTTTATTTTCATAAAAAATCGTCTAACATAACATCCTCCAACCAGAGATTGTGAGCATTACTGAAGATAATAATAATATATATAATATTAATATATTGTAATAATCTGTTAAATTTTCTGAAGACGAAGAAGGCGTGATTAAAGCAATTAAAATGTATAGACTATCGAAGAAAACCATAGTGAATATCCCTCGGGTACATAGAACAGTCGAAAGAGCTGATTCACGTATGTGTCGCTGGTAAGACGGTTCACCAAACTTATCAGGACTCTCAAATGTTGTCTAAGGAAATAATCTCAAAAGGAACACTTTTTGCCCTGTGATGTGAAAGTAATTAGATATTCAAATAGGACAGGATTGATAAAAAGCAATCAGCTGATGAGATCGGAATGATAGAGTACTAGCTTAGCGAGTGCTCGACCAGCATCGATCATATCTTACAAAATGCTCGCGGCCTCCCGTTTATGGTAATGAGACCGCACTGTTGGAAAAAATTAAGCCAGCATATCCAGAGGTGTCATACATATGTCTAGTACATTCTCTATGTAAATGAGCAGACAGAGGGAGACAATAAGAGCTTCTAAACTCTCTTCCGATCTGTTCCAAAAATCTTTTGGTGTTACTTTCGTCCAACTAAAAGCAATTGAATCAACCACCAAATTTGAATTTGTTTGCTAATTTTATGAAAAAAAACATACTCTTGAATATGAAATAATTTATTAAATTTAATTTGAGTTACCTAAAAACATCAAAACCAGAATTTTTCATTTACCCTATTCTTCTCTCTCATAATTATTTTGTAACCAAAAATATTGATCGCAATAATAAGTGAGTCCTTTAAAATAAGGATTTAGTATAGTACAATACAATATAGACAGTCTTTCAGAGGCCCCATGTCATAAATCAAATATTATATTGTATTACTTATTTATTCTCCTACAACAATATGAAATAGTAAAGTGGACAAAGTCAACATAAAAAAGAAGCCCCCTATGTATGTATGTTAATTAGCAAAAGAGAAATAAAGAATCGATCAGATTAAATGATAAATTTTAATCATCACATCCGAGGCAACAATAACGTGCCACGACGATCACCTCATTTCAATAATGATGACTCACAGTTGCATTTATTTGCATGAGTAGAGAACAAGAACGTAACCATGTAGTGTCAGTTGCCGCCCAGGCAAGCGTTCACAAAAGGCTTGCTACCTGCCTATTGCAGATACAAGGTAGTGTGATAACCCAGTGAACAATAAAGTGGAGAGGAAGCGCTTGACAGAAATGAACGTTTACAAAGATGGATTGAGAATGTCATGAAATTTTTTCGACTCTCTGATTTTACCCAAATCTATTTTTCAGTAGTAAAAAAAAATAAACTAATAAAAATGTCAAAAAAAAATATAAAATTTAATAAAAATATTATAAATGAATAAAATTTATTAAACGAATTTTAAAATAAAAAAATAAACAAATAATAAATAAATAAATAAAAAGTGAACAAAGAAATAAAAGAAATATAAAATTTATTAATAAAATATATTAAGAAAATAATAGTTTGTAAATACTAATTAAATAACAAATGGATAAATATTTTTAAAAAATAAAAAAATATATATATAATTAATATTGGAACAAATAAACAACATTATTAAGAAAGGAAAAATAATAAATGAAAAATTATTAACAACAACAAAAATAAATGAATAAGAAAAATGAATCAAAAAATTCTAGGATATAATAACTATTAATAAAAAAATTATTATCAGTAACTAATAAATAAATAATGAATGAATAACTAATTTTAAAAAAATGTAAAATAAAATAAACAAAGTAAATATAAACAGATTAGTAAAAAAGTGTATAACCAAATAAATAATTAAAAATATGTATAAAAAAATGTTGATAAATAAAGAAACAAAATTATTAGAAAACAATTAACAAATTAATTCATTGAATAATTAAAATTTATAAAGGAAATAAATGTGTAAACAAATTGAATAAATGCATAAAAAAGTTAGTAAATAAGAAAATTTAATAAAAATTTAAAGCTATAAAATTATTATTTAAAAACGTTTTAATAAATATGATATATAATAAAATAAAAAACAGATAATAATTTATTAAGTGATTATATTTTCATAAAATATAAAGTAAAAGCAATAAAATAAAAAAAATATTGAAAGAATATTTCATATACATATATACAATAATAATAAGCAAATAAATGCATATATGAAAAATAAAATAGATATATTAAAATTTAATGCAGATTGGAGCAAAGTAACATTAATTCCTGTAGATTTCATTCTGACTGAACGAAAGGACATAGTCAAATTTCGCTTACATCAGAAGCTGCCTCCACAGGCATGCTCACACGTTCCCATTGCTCACTGGGTTACTCCCACGATTTTTGAGATGTCCAAACCTTTGTCCACCTCCAGCAATAAATAATGAAGTTTTCTTGTAGATTTGCTTGTTTCTGCATATACTATTTTTTCTCAACAATTGTAGCGCGCGTAATCGATCGATCGATCAGTGGATGTGTAGGCTTGTTGATCCCCACAATACACAGAGTCCGGGTGTATACAAAAGCTCATAGCGACACATTTGGGCGGAAGCACGTGAAGGAGAAGAAGACCAATTTCGCACATATTTGCGAATTTAGTAATGCACACACATATATATATGCGTATATACTGTATATTTGTGTCTAACTGCACGTTGTGGCCAAAGCTACGTAGCAATCAACAAAACACCGTCGAACTTCTTTGATACTTTGGTCACTCGCCGCCGTTGCCACCACCGCCGCCACACAGTTTGGCGCTGTCGCCAATATGACTTCGTCTGTCTGCCAGCTTGACGGCACATTCAAGTGGTGTCTGCCTCAGGGCTGGCTTACAACATTAACTCTACCTGCCGTGCTGCCACTGGCTACGCCCCTCTGTCCAGCTGTGATTACGTCCAAAGCTTGGATGACTCATGCGCGCTGTCAGTGCAAAAAAAAAAACAAAAAAAAACTAAAAAAATAAAAACTTCACGATACTTTGTGTCTAGCGATGTACGCCAAGCGCCTGATCACTCTTCTGCCTCGCCACCGACCAATCGCCACACCATGCGCTGGAAATTAAACACATCAGCAACATTTGATCATCGGTTTCCTTTCCCGTAATTCTTGGCATAGTAGCGTTGAAAGCGAACGCTTGGCGGCAACCAGGTGGGGCGTACATACCGATATACAAACGAGTAGAGCACAGATTATACGGTATGGTTTTAAGTACCAAATAGTGTGACTTACGTTGGCACTTGAAGCTCACTTCGTCGTGTATTGGCACAAGTCCGTTGCCACTAATGCGATTTCAGCACTTTTCGGCGCGCATTTGATGGACTTGTGCCGAGCGCGTTGTCGTCGTCTTCGGCAGCAAACTGCACGTGATTATATGCTGACGCTGCAGCAGCAATGTGATTTTGTTTTAAAAAGAACTATTTAATAACTTGAAAAAAATATGCACATAATACCTAGGAAGGTGCACCAAAAAAAAAATACCGAAACCTTTTGAAGCGACCGAAAATTTGTAAAGCAAAAATCTGTTGAGATCGCTTAGCGTTAAGTCAATATTATGGAGAATTGAAGGTGGCGTGATTATGGCGAAAAGAAATAACATATTTTTTCCTCTTATTACGATTTGCTATTTTTTGTTTATTCTTCCTCAATTCTCGTTCTATTTATTTTTTTATTTGGAATTTAATGAAGTCTGCTTTCAGCGCTCAAAGTCCAGCGTCCATTGCCTCTCTTGGTTGGTCTATACCCCTTTGCAGTGATGACTCATACGATTTCAGCACGTATTAATTCAAGATCAGTGGCTTCAGTTTGAGATGCTTCTTCTGCCGTTTGTACAATTATAAGCCACAAAAAAAAAATAACTACAAAGAATTAATTGGATTTCTTTTACTGCGTTTTAGTCGGTTTGGCTGGTAGTTACTGGAGGAGATTTTATGTTATTAAATCATATATAACAAAGAAAATGTAAAAGTATATTTGCAGAAAACTGCCACCTATAGACATTTTATGGTAATCGTCTTCGCCACCTCCTCATGTGTAGGAACCATTAAGAGAGTCTAACAAATGCTGCGGGTTTGTTAATGCTTCTTGCAGTTGATTTAACAATGCTTCTATGTAAAATAGTTTTTTGCGAGAAATTGGTGTCTTATTAACAATAATAGTGGTTTTGTTCCTCATTTACGCTCTATTAAACCGTGCCCTGTTATTATATTAATTGAAATACTGGTGGATAACAGCTCTCTGAAGAGCAAATCTTTTAAGCTTTTAGCATCTTTTATCTCTAAGTCTGGTCACTCAGACCGTGAGCTTACCAACTTACACGCCAGATATAGTAATTGATTGGTTAGTGATCATAGATTGAATAAAGGCTTTCAGCAGCTCTATAGTCGCAGAAACTTTTTCTGGAAAAAAGCTGCAAACCTCTGGTAGTCTCATGCTCATATCGATCGAGTGCGAAGATGAATGGGTCACACATACAGCTCCATCACAAAGCTTTGAGTTAGAAGTTACTTGAGCTCCTTGATCTAGAGCATTTAGATTTTTTTCATTCGTTACTCATACGAATCTCTGTTGAAATCAAATAATCAAAACCAAAGTTAGAGTTATGTTGTACACCCCCTTAAGGTATTTAAGCTCGCCCTGCACATCAAATATTCCAAGACTGAGTTGCGCTCACTTCATTCAATTCACGTTGGCCTCGCTTACAGTGGATAAGAAGGAGTTTCTAGAAATTCATGGTACAGCCCTCATTGTGATGGCGTCTGTGAGCCATAGAACTATGTCTAATTTGTTACTGAAAATTGTATTATTATGTAGCGGTCATCGAACGTTGACGACATAGAATAAAATATTATTCTGTTAAAGGTTTTTATTTGTACCATCTAGAGAAAAGTACAATTTCAGTATGATCTGGGTTGATATCCAGTTGATTCCTTACAATTTTAGATATTTCCTCATCACAATCAGTGCTTTTCAGTTATACAAGTATCTTGTTCACTGGTGGACACCACAGCGAGGTGGATAGAACTCCCACTTTTTGTGAGTCTAGTCACAAATTCGAAACGCATTTCAGTGTCGGAATTTCTTTTAGAGTAAGCGAACCATTTACCTGAGATGCTCTTCGAAAAGAGATTTTCTGATATCTAGGTATCGAACAGCCGCTCAAATATTTTTAAAACAAATAAGCGTTTGGATTCACCTGATTGATCTTAATTGGTTTGAGTATGATGTCTAGATTAGCCTTGGTTAAGTGGATCTAGATAACTTTGACTGTATGCCATCTTGAGATTTATAGTTATATTGGTATATTATACCAGTTCACCTGTTTGTCACTTTTAAAAACACTCTAGCAAATGGGAATAGAGGTAATACTAATTTTTAAAGCAATTTTCAACAAGCATTAATTTTTCTTAAAATTTTTATATTTTAGATCTGACACTAAGGCCCAGAGAAAATTCTGAAACAGGTTCTCCCAACACTAAATAATGCAATAAATTACTTTTAAAATATAAACATGAATATATTAAGCAAGTTCAAAAAGGTGTAGGTAGCAAAGAACAGATGAAAATAATCGCAAACATAAATCGAAAGATAAGCAAAAATATGCCACAAATGAAACGGAAATGCCAGCAGCAATTCATGAATGTCAGTAGCTACAAAACCACGCTAACATGTTACAACGTTTTTCGGAAAAGAAAACGAAAGCTAATAAAATTATAGCAGAATACACAAGAAACCGGTCACCTCAAAAACTCAAATGAGCAAAATAGCAACTTTGTTGACTTTTGGTCGAAACGTGAATTCAAAACCAAAAAAACCGTCAGTCCTAAATATGCAAATAAGCAGTGTTTATTTATAAGCCGGCTTTTAGTTTAGTTTGTTTTTTTTACTGCTGCTAATGATGATGACTCATATACACATCTAACTTGGACGTAGCTTACGCATGCGTAGACTATGAACGCGTGCCCAAAAGTAAAAAAAAAATATGTGTATGTGAAGAGGAGATTCACGAAACCACAAAAAAAATTAAACTTGAAATTATTGAACCAGAAAAATGTTCGACAATTCAAATTATATTAAACAAAAACATGAATAGCCAAAAAGAACTGCTTGCGAAACCAATAATAAATTAAAAAATGATTATAACAAAAAAATAAATAAAAAAATGAAGAAAAGAGGCCAAATATGAGTATATTCACATTGCTCTTTCAGTTAAATAAAAGCAAAAGTGTTCATAATCATTCGGCAAATAACCTGTGGTCACGCTACAAAAAAAAAAACAATATATATGAGTATGATTAATAAAAGCAAAAAAAATATATGTATTTACATATGTTAATGAACTTTATCTATATTGTTTATGTATTTAAATATTTCACTGCTTTCGATTGTTGCATAACACAAAGATGACTCAATTTTATATATGAGGAGCAGAATTTTAAAAAGGTTTATTGTGAGTACATACTGAGAGTAAACGAATATACGAGTATAAAAATAAATTATTCAAAATGATCCATAATCAATTTTTCTTTTAATTTACTACATTTTTTTAAAACATTTTATTTTCTTTAATTTAATTTTATTTTATTTTATTTTATATTACTTTATTAAATTATATTAGATTATATTGTATTAAATTATATTAAATTATATTATATTATGTTTTAATATATTTTATTTTATTTTATTTTATTTTATTTTATTTTATTTTATTTTTTTTTTTTTATTTTATTTTGTTTTATTTTATTTATTTTTATTTTTACTTTATTTTATTTTATTTTATTTTATTTTATTTTATTTTATTTTATTTTATTTTATTTTATTTTATTTTATTTTATTTTATTTTATTTTATTTTATTTTATTTTATTTTATTTTCCTTTATTTTATTTTATTTTATTTTATTTTATTTTTTTTTTATTTTATTTTATTTTATTTTATTTTATTTTATTTTATTTTATTTTATTTTATTTTATTTTATTTTATTTTATTTTATTTTATTTTATTTATTTTATTTTATTTTATTTTATTTTATTTCATTTTATTTTATTTTAATTTTTTTATTTTATTTTATTTTGTTTTATTTTATTTTATTTTAATTTATTTTGTTTAGTTTATTTTATTTTATTTTTTAATTCATTTAATACTATTTTATTCCATTTCCATTCAATTTAATTTTTTATGTTATTTTATTTTATTTTGTTTATTTTCTTTTATTTTATTTTATTTCTTTTATTTCATTTTAATTTAATCAGTTTTACAAAGCTCTAAGAATTTCATTTGCCAGTTCTTAATCATTCGAAATATATTTTACGCTTACCAATTCTTTATCGCTTGAATTCAAAAGTGTGTCATTCGGTGTACTACATACATATACAAACTTTGAAATAAAAATCAGAAGCAGCACAAAAATCATTTCCACATCACCATAATAAATGAGCGTTTAAACGACAAAATTAATTTTCTCACATAAACAATTATTCTTAGTGCCTCCATGAAAAAAGTCGGTTATAAATATTCACGTACGTAATACGTATATATTATATTATATGCATATACGTATAATCTTTATGCACATATGTACACATATAGTATGGACTTAATACGAAGAAAGCACGTTGTAATTGTTTTGTTTCAACACACATCGACTTTGGGCTTTTTTATGCCTAAAATAAATTTGAATTTGGATTTTGGACTTTTTGCATTTTATCGCTTTACTTATGTGGCGTCTGACTGACAACGTAAATTAGTGGCGTGCGATTGAGTAATTTTTTCGTTGCTTTTGGTCGTTGGTTCTGCCACTTGTGTACGTCACCACATATCTTGGTGGGGGATGTTTTTGTCTAATTTGTGCTATATACATATGTATGGATGTTTGCATTTGAAGTAAATTGTTGAGGCTTTTTAATTTTTGTGTTTTGCTTGAAATTGGGTCATTTTGGCAGGGGACAATTTATTTTCCATTGTGCACTCGTGGCGTGTGGCGTATACGTAACAGTGAGGCGTTGAATTATGGGTAATAGATATTTCTGTTTAGGGAATGTAGAGATATAGGAAATGTTCCTATAGGCTTATATAAGAAAACAAATTCATAAACACAGTATTCAGCATTATGCAAAGCTGAAGTTCCCTAAGGACTAAAAAGCAGCTTGAGTTTTACAGTAAAATTGGTTCAAGGGCACTGGTGGAGATCCGAAATTTCTAGTTGTTTAATCAGTTTTACGTCGATATATCATATATTATACCTTTTTACAAATATATACTTTTTTGTGTAAGATTCTCTTACAACCCTGCGTCAATTTAAGCCGCCAAATGGATAACAAAATTACCTTTTTTTCCGAGCATCTTATGTTTTCTTGTGGATCTTCTATTTTTATGACAGAAATACACCCAAATGAGTGATATCGTGTATAGTACTTAGAACGCTCTAATAGCCACTTGCCTACTCGTCCCTTCCCCTGGAAAACCTCTTTAGAAATACTATTGTTTCCATTTTTTATTAATTTCTATAATTTTAATGGTAAATGCTGTTCACATAGGAACTCAATTAGCTAATGGAGCAACAAATTGGGTTGGCAAAAATTCCAAAACCAAAAACTTCTAAGTGATCGGCAAAAAATAGTCTTAAAAGTGATCATGAACCACAAAATATCTTTAAAAAATACTGAATACGAACGGGCAATACATCAGCCTTCACTGGAGTAAGTTAAGGAACTTCATATTTTTTGCAATATTATTAAAATTTCCCACTTAAAAATATGATAAAGTATCAAAGTCTGATTTTATTAACAGAAAATGTTTCATACTTTTATTAAATACCAATATTTTTTATTTAATTTTAATTTAATATAATTCCGTTTTGGTTAGAAAGATACATATAATGGAAAAGCTCACTTAGCTGTTCAAGTTAATTGTTTCACTTAGCATTAGTTTAAGCAGCCAGTTTAGTGAGACAATTTAAACTTAATTGCCTAAGCTAATTGACCAGTGTGAACAGGTTGTTCCGAAAAATTGTAAATTAACAGAAAATCTTTATTATCTATCAAACACTATTATTTTACTTTAATTATTTGTAATTATGACTAATATGTGAAATGAAAGTTCAATGAGAGCATTTAAAGTTTAATTGTCTCAACTAATTGAGCTGTGTGAACAGGTAAATACTTAGAATAATAGTTAAATAATAGTGGGATTAACTCCAAATGATAGTTGCAGTCTTCTGCATTAATATTTTTCACATTTCAACGCATACTACACTATTTCTTGTATTTTCCCACTTTTTCCTTTAACTTTTTTATTTTTGCATAATTTTCTACTTCTCACTTTGCAATCTTTTCTAAACGGCAGAAAAATCTCCATAATTCATAGAACTCAAAATCACTTTGATAGCATTGTTTATGTCAAAAAATCTTTCCTTTCATCTGCAGATGTACAGATGTAGATATATGTACATTTCCCCAGCTTTCATGTTGAAAGATTCGCTAAGAAGTGAGAAATTAAAAGTGCAACTGCTGTCATTCATTAATTTTGCACTTTTATTAAAATTTCCATTTTCAACACTAAAATTAGCATTAAAGTCAATGTTGCGATTGCAATGAGCGCCACACAAAGTCAAAGGCGGCAGTAGCGTCGTCCTCTACATTTCGGTGGCAACAACGGTGGCAGAGGAGTGGTGTGCATTAAAGCAAATAAACGCTAGACTAAACAGCTGTGTTTGCAATGTGCGATATGAAAAAAAAAACAACATTTGAAAATGTGCACATGCAACACATGCAACGCGGCAAGTAACATATGTGCAACAAGTACAATTTTTCTATTTTTTTTCTCAAAAAAATTATATTTTTTTTGTTTTCCTGCAGCACAATTTTGCATTTGATTGCACTTCCCAGTTGACTAACACTGACGCATGCATACCTACACACGACATCCACTGGGTATGCACATGCAACATACAATATATATTTTTTTTTTTGTTTTTTTGAAAAATGCAATATTCACAATGAATCCATCAACAATGAATGCAATAAACGGCAAAGCACACAACACACACGCCCCGAGTTTTGCCTCCTCTCTTGCTAAATTGCTATGCATATTATTCGCCGGCGCTCCCCCAGCGACTGACTAAAGGGAGTTTTTCTAATTGCAAGCCAAAACGAATAGAAAAATGTGCGAAAAATATAAATTTTTAGGCATTTTTCTGGCTAAATGCATATATGGTAAACGCGGCAGTGAAGTGTGGCACCAAAGTGACGCGCGCGCTTGCACTTTGGGCTTTTAGATTTCCATATTCCTTTTGCGTTTGTTTTTATTTACTCTTTTTCACGATTTTATGCCTTTATGCCGCCAACAAACGCATTGAAGTGTGAAAAATTGCGCACAAATTCAATAATGTTGCAAGCTGTAAATGCATTTTGTTGCAAGATGAGCAAAAACAAAAAACTTTAGACTAAAAATAAAAAATTAAAAATTGAAAAAATGCAATGTGTATAGGAAAAAGGTGGCAACACTGCATAGGCAAACATTTGTATTACAACTTTTATATATTTTTTTTAATTTATACTTCAAAAAAAAAAATGTTTAAATATAAATATTTTTTATTTTTATTTATTTTTATTTTTATTTTTTTTTTTGGCTTCCGTGGCAGCTGTAGTGCCACCAAATAGCCACAACTGTTGCCACAAATACCCTACAACTCTTTCTGCACCCTTCCTTCCCCTCCACTCTGCTGTTGTTGCACTCAATTCATTTATCTGTAATATTGCACCGTTAGTGGTGGCAATTTCTGCCACATACAAATGACAGTGAGTGAACAAATGTGCAAATGAACGATTGAACGAGCGAACGAACTCACTGACGTGTCGGCGATTAGTTTTTGGCCAAGTGCCAAGCGGCCCCCAGCCTAGTTGTGCCCCATAGCTGATGTTGCTTTTGTAATTTTTTTTCATATTGTTGTTGTTGTAGCTTGTCATTGAGGCTGTTTTTTTTTTTTTTTTTTTGTTAATTTCTGTTGATTGTTTGCCTAAATGCGGCAGGCGAGTACTTCAAAGTGGAAAAAAATAAAAAATAAATAAATTTGTTCTAGGTAAATTTTGAATAAAAATCCATCAAAAATTTTATTAACTAAGCGTTTGTGAATACTAAACATGAAATAGGCGGTTTCTAAGTCGATAAATAAAGTTTTATTATATTTTTGAAATTTTTTGTAAATTTTTAAGAGATAAGTTTTTTAATCCTTTCAATGTAAAGAGCTTACAACTCCTAAAAATTGTTAGCAAAAATTCAAAATGTAATTAATTTTTTTTAACAAGTGAAAAATCAGACCAACTTAACAAATTACTACGCTCAGAAACCTCTTGCGACAACCAAAATACTATCAACAAGCTAGAGTTGTGCCCTGATAAAAACCCGATTCGTTCTGACATAAAGCCCCGAAAGCCATTTATTTCAACAGCCATGCCTTGTCACGAATCAGTACTTGAACACCTAAACCGGGTCGTCCCTAAGATAACTAACTTTTGTATAAAGAAGGCAAGCAACTTATCAGATCGGCTTCAAAGCTAAATAAATTTTTCTATAATAATGTGGGATTTCTGACACGAGATCACTGTCTATGTTTTTTTGATGACAGAAGAGCTTGACCTCATTCTTTATTCAGAAATCAGATTGGCTCAAAAGTCTGCAGCAAAAAGGTTGAGAATTGTAAATAGATGCAAAACTGTATTTTCCCTTATCTTTTAATAATATTTCATAACATTATCTTTTATGAAACAGCTGATCAGATTTTTCATCTCTCACTCTCACTCTCCCTCTATTTATTCCTCTCCCTCTTCCTCGTCCTCTTCACCCTACTCTCCCTCCATGTTTACTCACTGATGATTCGGAACTCATCTTGTCAAGTTCTTTGTACTATTCCTATCTGTACTTCTCCCCATCAGTCCTATTCCATCTCTCTCTCTCTCTCTTTCTCATTAACAGCGATTGTATTTCGCTACTATTTTCAAATCTAAAAAAAATTTAAAAGTACCATAGTTTCCTTAGGAGGGCAAAGTCCAAAAGTAGCACCTCTTGTTAAGAGTGAATCTGCGTCATACCGTCTGAAACTTCGTTTCGTATCGAACGGCTCTGAAAGTTCCTTCCTGCTTTTAGTGTTGCTTAACGTCAGTTTACATAGCCGTATAAGTTTTGCAGGTATACAAAATTCTAGTTTAGCGGCGTAAAGGTATTTAGCTTCATTCCTGCTGTCGAAGGCCGTTTTAAAATCGACGAAGACGTGGTGAGGGTCGATCCTCTTTTCATGGGTCTTTTCCAAGATTTGGCAGATGGTGAATATCTGGTCAATGGATGACTTACCAGGTCTAAACCCGCACTGATAAGGTCCAATCATCATACATAATACGCTCGACAAGACATTTTATGCGATATTAAGGAGGGTTATCCCACGGTAATGGGGGAAAACTGTAGGGTCCCCTTTTTTTAAATTCCAACCTCGTCATCGATTAGGATTTCGAGTTCATCATCTCCGGGTTTTTCATTTTTACTGCCATTCCAAAAATTCAATATACTTTGAGCATCCGTCACTGGATCACCTCTTTGCGTCCTACAAGAGTCTTCCTTCACTCAAATGTTATTTTGACTACGACAAAAGTGTATGTGAGCACAACTTAAACACTAGGTATTCATCTTCCTTCTAACGTAACATGAGCGGTATGATTAAGGGCTCTTTAAAGTGCACAGCAGCCTAATGATTTGACTGAGTTTTTTCCCTTGTTTCTTGATAAGGTGGATAATAATAGCTCGCACTTGGGTGAAGTCGATCAGCGACAGGGTAGGAGGAGGTTCTCATTACAGAACTTATACACTATTTTACAAAGCAGGCAGAGTTTTCCTACTCGGACATTAAAATCCACAAATACAGTTTTGATTTTGTGGGGGCAGCAAGTCTTATGAGTGCGTGGCAAATACTTCTAGAAGGTATGCATATTTATATTGCATATTGATAATTACACGAGGTCCCTTTCATTAGCGAGGGCTTTTGAGTAAATTAAGGTTAAAAAGGCTTTGCTAAAATGCGACGTTTCGTTAGGCCTGACAGACATTGAATTGCCCTTGAGAGGCCGAATTGAAAAAACACCTTTGTATGTTTCGAAACGAATATACTACCATTTCTATATAAAAGAAAATATTATTTATGCTCTCCTTCATGCTGAAGGTCCATTTTAGCTGCAGCTCATACGTATTTATTGCTTTCATTATTATTTTCATTACTATTTTTTTGTTTTTTTTTTTTTTGCAATTTTATGTGATGTGTTGATTGTCACACGATGACAGTTTGATGTCTATAGCATGCAACATGCATGTTGCATGTCGTTCCTGTCAAATGGTTGTTACTGCGATGTTATACCTCTGCTGCTACTGCAGTGGCTGCTGCTTTTGGCGTAGGCTGAGCACGCATGTATATTTGCAATTATAGGGTTTTCCAATAAAAAGAGTTATTTTGGCATTGAAGAAAAAGAAGCTTTTCCCTTTTGTCAAGAGCAATACCATCCAATTTCGGTCATAAAAAAATCATTAAATCATATTTCGATAAATCCAATCGTCTAATGACCTCGCTGTACCATAAACCACACCAAAAAGTTTTTCGCATTGAGGTTGGAGAGGCTTTTCAACAATAAATCTAGAATTTTCCGTGCTCCAGATGAGATAGTTTTGCTTATTGACGTAGCCATCGAATGGTATTCACCAGTCAAAATTATTTTTCGATGAAATTTTTGTAGTCAATTCTAAAAATTTCAATGCATTGTTGTAGGTTATATCGTTCCATTTTCATTTCTGGCGTAGTTTTGACTTGTCAAATTTCAAAACGGCTAAACAGATCAGCTTAAAATTTTTAAACGACCTTCTAAGACATACGTGCTAGGTTATTATCGAAGGTATACAATTTTTGACAATAATTTCGATTTTTTAAGCCAATTAAGCCAAATTTAATTTTCAATTTAATTTTGAAGCCGCCATTGATCGTTTAATGTTAAACTACATTAAATTCTGTGTATTAAAATTTGTTCTATTAATTTATAGAATAAAGTGTTTCTCAAAAAGAAAATAAAAAATCATTTATTTGGTTTTGCAAGTGGATATAATCCTTTAAATTAGAGAAAACTTCAAAACTCAATTAAGATGGTAAGAAATAATTTAAAATATTTTATTTTCAAAAAAAGAAAAAGATTTGCAAAACCTTAATATTAATATAAGATTTCACTAAAGCAGTAGTTATGATTTTCAAAAATTCCGCATTATTCATAATCAAAATTTTATTACTCTCTAAAATTAACCATCGTCAATTTCCGTATTCATTATCATTTTGAAGGCATAAAATTAGGGCAAAAATTATAAAAAAATATTTATGACCATAAACAATATTATCCAAAATTCTCAGCAAGGCTTTTCAAAAAAAAAAAAGTTTGCCAGCAAGCCAGCTCGATAGTGATTGCCAGTGTTACCCTGGAGAAGTGTAAATATTAATATAAATATTCTATATTATTAATAACTATTTAAATTTCTTTCAAAATTTTAATACGCCATCATTTCATCCTAGACTGTAGTAAAGAGTAACAACAATAGCAAGCGCCAAAACAAACATAAAATATGCAAAGTGCTTGCAGTAAACAGCAAAACAATTTGTTGTTGGTAGTGCATTTTTATTTATTTTGTGTTTTATGTATATTTTTTTCTAATTTTTTCTATTTTTTCCTATTTTTTTCAGCCTCATATGCCACCACTTGGCGCCATGGGCTTTTACTGCCAATAATTTTAAAGATTTGGCTATAAAAATGCAATTAACCGAACGCCGAACAGTAAGCGAATCAAAAGCAACCAACGAACCAACCAAGCAAGCGAGCAACCAGGCAACCCGACAACCAACCAAATAGACTGTCACTCAGTTAGGCAACAGCAACAACGATAACAGCATAAATTAACAGAAGTGTAAAATGAAATATACATATGTACATGCATACATATATGAAAATACTATTATGTACGAGTATATGCGTATGTGTGTGTGTGTGTTTTTCTATGTGACAGCGCACTTTCGACTGAGTGGCGTCTGTTACTTTTTATAATGACAAAAGTCAAAATATTGCAAGTGCTTTTAATATATACATAGATATTTTCTGTAAAAAGTAATAACAACAACAACAAAAATCAATAAAAAATAACATTTTGTTCACCAGTCAACAACAAATATGAATCGGCATTAGTTTTCTCACCTGCAACATGCATTGGCTGACTGCCGCTAATCTTATTGCATAAATTTGCATTAATATTGCCACCATCAGTAACAGCAGCAGCACCAGCAGCAGCAGCAAACACCAAAACAAGTGGCAACATTGTCACCAACACTAATATCCGCTGACGACCGCCTAATTGCTGGTGCTCTACAGCTGTTTGCCTTTACTGAGCTTTTTTTTTTTTGCTACAATTTTTACGAACCACAATATTTCCTCTTCCTCCTTCGCGTCTTCTTCTTCTTCTCCTACCTCTTTTCATGACATTTAAAATGTTTGCAAATTTTTTGTTTCTCCTTTTTTTAGCCTCGAAATTAATACAACAGCTTTAAAAGTAATTCGAAAATTGATCGCTTGTGTGCAATGAAATGAGTTTGGCAGCAGCAGCGGCGTGGCGGCAATGAGAGCAACTGAGGCACATGGGCAGCAGTAAAACAGACGACCGTGCAACATGCAATAGCAGTCAGAATTTCGACACTGGCATAATTTACGAAAAATTATTACAACAACAACAAGCAGAACAACAATACTAAGTAAGTAAGGCGCAGGCGAAGTGGCAGGCAAACAGCAAGCAGCAAGCTAACCAGCCAGCCAGCCGGCCAGCCAAGCAGGCAGCTCGTGCCAAGGATGTCAACTTTTGGTCAAGTGAACAGTAAAGTCTGCAAATGATCTGCCGCCACGGTATCGTTCAGCCAAGTGGAATTATGCTGTGGACAATATAAATATTGCGACTTAATAGCCAGTGGTATGCTGGGCGAAGAGACCCTGTGGGAAATTAAAGGCACAAGAAAGGAACTCAACTTAATCTATCAAATTTAATCCTTAGTCTTTTAGTTTTTAGTTTTTAGTTTTTAGTTTTTAGTTTTTAGTTTTTAGTTTTTAGTTTTTAGTTTTTAGTTTTTAGTTTGTAGTTTTTAGTTTTTAGTTTTTAGTTTTAAGTTTTTAGTTTTTAGTTTTTAGTACTTAATCTTTGGTCTTTAGTATTAAAAAATTAAAAAATTCCAATTAACCCTGACAAACAACAACAACAAAATATTTGCTTCACATGCACCTCATAACATATGTAGCGCACGTTGCATGCCGCAAAATTTCAAATATGCCCGCATATACATATGTATATATATGACACGGTATCAGTGCACTAATAAATAGGCAGAAATGTGTCTGTTTGTATGTACACTTGTATGTTCAATCGCATAACGTGTTACTTGTTATTAACTGTTACTTGTTGAGTGGACAAGCATATGCCGGTGGGCTTACTTACATATGTGCGACATGCATTCATACAAACATTTGTACATTTGGACATACTATATTAAATGTACAAATATATTTACCACACTTAAACTTGTATATTTTTCATACATATATATGTTTGTATATAAGTTATATATTTGTTGTTATTACTACTTTGCAGTTTGTTGTCGTTCGCCTGCCTTGAAGCGATAATTAACAATTCATTAGTCGTTAAATTTTTTCGTATATCCATAAATATGTATGTACATACATATACATACATATGTTATTTTTTCCTTACTGGCTTTATTTAACAAACGGTATACGAAATTATATGAAGTATTGACCGATTTTTTGAAGTTTATACGATTTTAAGGAATTATATTTGTTTGTTTTTATATTTTTTCAGTGCCACAAGAGGTATAATAATCTCTACACATCATACATACCTACATGTATGTGTGTATGTTTGTGTTGATCTATCTAGAGCGCAGAAAATTTGTTTTTAATTACCACAACTAACAAAATTAATCTAAATATTTGCAAAATTTTTTTAATTTGTTGTTGGAAGTTTCAAGTTTTTCAATTATTTGTTAACTATAAAGTAAAATAGTTGTTTTTTTCAGCAAAGTTGTTAATTCTTTAACGATTTGTTTTAAATAATTATTTATTAAATTACTTAATTTATTTATATTTATATTCATTTAATAGGTAATAAAGTATACTTATTAGTTTTACCCAGTTGAGGGTTCAAATCAATATTTTCGGTAGTTACCGTGCAGGGAAAAGGTAGAATAATATGCAAAAACAGCAGCGCAAACTCATTTCTATTATTATTATTTTTTTTTTGGAGAAGTAAAAATTCAACATGCCTAAATCAACTGGTATACAACTAGTATACAGCTGATACATTGCCGGACAATTGTTAGCTCGTAGAACATTGCAGTGTTAAAAATACTATGGGAAATAGATGAAAGATGAACTGACTAGTGCAAAACTGCTTACCAATTGGATTCCAGTTAACCACTATTATTTTCCCCTGCAGCGTCACGAAACCTTGTTGTGATACCTATGGTGGGCCTGTGAAAAGATGTTTCTATTACCTTTCTAGATCTTCATCGTTTAACTTATTTAAAATTTATTTTTTTGGGAACGAAATATCATCCTCATAGGGTATTTTTGAAAAATGATTAGATAGAAAATATTTATTAAAAATTCTATGCCCAAACTTTTGACTTTAACTTAATAAGAGAGAGCAGATTAGTCACAATAAGTACATAAAGTCCTTCCTCAAAAAGAGGTGAAATCTATCAAAGGAACATCGAACATTTATACCGAAGTATTCAAAATGGTTGACGGCGATATGGCCCAAAATGGAATACATTTCGCTGAGCTGGGCCTCAGACAACCCTTCAAGTAGATCTGATATGCAGATCAGGTTGAGGTTTACGATATAATGAAATCTGCTGAGGCATAACATAAATAACCCCACTGAACCATTATGATACCTATGTTGGATCTGATAAAGAGATTCCTTTCACCTTTCCAAATGTTTAAACCACTTGGTGTGTTTTATGAAATTCAGGAGATTAATGACATCTACCGATGCAAGCTCAACAAGAAAATCGAAGGAGAAATTTCCTAGAAAACGATAAGGGACCACACTGACAGCTGTGGAGCGACAAAGGCAATGTTTCACCAATTGCCCATCATCTATGTCCATACAGCTACGACAGATGTCGTTTGAGAAGCATTACCTCCTACAACAATGAGTCCCATAAGACAGTGTCTGGTTATTAAGCCAGTTGCTATGTTTATGAAGGTCCAGTTTAGAGGGAGCCGAGATTTAGTTCTGTAATCATACTACTTATTACACCAGAAAATCTGGCTACAAGCAGAGAGGTGGTGGAATGTTTGTAGCAACTACATATCTTCTGAGTTCCAGATCACAAGAGCATCACATTTCCCGTAACGAGTACTCGAGGGAAAGGGCTGCTACTTTCTTCATCGAAATTTTAAATATATAACAGGAGAAGAGCTCATGGTACGATGAGAATGATTACCGCGTCTTAACTGGAAACAAGCTACGAATTTCTTAGAATGCTTTTTGAGTAAGTACTGTTCCTGAATCGATCTTAAAGTACTTTGCTGTAGCATTCAGGACTGGATATATGAAAGTTACAATTTTCAGTCAACTTCTTTACTACCTTTGATCGTTTTCTATATATTTTACTGTCCTCCTCCCACTTTTTGACGATGCTTGATTTTTTTCTCTTCTTTACTGATCTTGACGATCAATTACAATTGCGATTAATTATTGCCACAACTAAGATTTATTACAAAATATCGGAAAGTTAGCAATAGTCTAACAACGACTGATTAACAGCGTACAAACAAGCCACTTGCGCGCTAGATCCATTAGATACCCCGAGCGAACGCAATGATCACTGCCAAGCCAATACAGCTGCTGTACAACAATCGATCATATGATGGCCGCTCGTTGGACTAGCGTATTGCCGCACAGAGTGATCGTGTCGCATGTCAGTGCGTTGAATACATTTAATTGACTGCCCATTTGGCAAGCGGCAGCGCGTCATAGTAGAGGCGCAGTAAAGTAAAGTTGGTATTAGAAGCGCAAACATTTGATGTACATGTAGACATGAAATTATCAGGTATATGTATGCACTGGTTAACAGCGGCCGCGAGTATCGCCTAAACATGTTACAGTGTTGTTGCTTCAGCACATACTCAGTTAGTCAGTCAATCGTTCACTCAGTCAGGCGGTCAGTGAAGTATCATCCAGCGCAAGCATTCGATTGTCAACAAATTGAAATTATTTGAAATTAAATTTGTTGCTTCGACAGCGTTGCAAGTGAACATTGCTTGGAGTGGCAAGTGATCTGCAACTTCAAGCTTTTAACTATGAACACCACAGGTATCTAATATATGTAGGTATGTACGTATGTTTATGGATGAGTATGTGTTTTTTTTTTTTTTTTTTTTTTTGTTTTTGTAAGTACTTGAGTTGCGTTTGGCACTTGTACGCGCCTCATCCACTTGTACTCACATACTCGTACATACATACATTCATCTGTCTTTAACACTGTTGTACAGCAAACGTTGTTGCACGTGCTATGCATACAAAATGTGTGCCATAAATAACATTGAGGAGGTACTAGCATTTGGACACTTGCGCTTTGGCGCTGAAGAAACTGCACATAAATACTTATGGTTATAATGCTACATACCTATGTATGTGGTAATATATTTATATATTTATACAATTTAATAGTGCTCATATGTGTATATTTTAGCCTACGCTCATACCCTTATTTATGTCATTGCAGCTTGTCTACGTGCCACCTTCTCTCCTTCTTCTTTTTCTCTTTCTAGCTGTGATCTAGGTGAAATGCTAATGTTTCATACTAAAAATAATTACATATGCATGTACACATACACGTGTAGGTTTGTTTGATCATATGTACACTTATTGTTCAACTGCTGCTGCTATTCCAGAATTCCCGTGAATCTATGTAAGCACATCACATCACCTACATATTATTTAATGACGTTTATATATCACAAATTAAAAAATAATAAAAATATATGTGATAACATTGTAGTGCCGATTCGCGCGTGTAATTGGCCTTGTGAGATTCAGCATGCTTCTCACAACAGTCGTGATTAAGGTAATTATTATTGTTATTAGCTCTTTGTCCTGACTTTAAAGGTTATCAACTAATTAGGTCGCTTTAGTACACTATAGCACATTGCCCAGGAAAAACAACATTTCCATTGATTTTATTTTATTTTATTTTATTTTATTTTATTTTATTTTACTTTATTTTATTTGATTTTATTTGATTTTATTTTATTTTATTTTATTATATTTCATTTGATTTTATTTTTCATTTTATTTCAGTTTATTTTATTTTATTTTATTTTATTTTATTTTATTTTATTTTATTTTATTTTATTTTATTTTATTTTATTTTATTTTATTTTATTTTATTTTATTTTATTTTATTTTATTTTATTTTATTTTATTTTATTTCAATTTTTATTTTATTTTATAAAATATTATGTAATTTATTGCGTTATAATCTTTTATAACTCATGTTGAAATATTGATCGAGTGTGCTCATGAATATTTTCAGTACATATGTACAGTTAAACTGGTACAGATATATGTACTTACTAAGTTCATCCATTTCAAATTGCTTTAGTAAAAAAATCCAATTTCTTCTATACCCATTAACAAATCCTTAAAAGGCATCCAAACATTGGCTCCGGCAATAAATGGAAATGGAAGTATCATAAATGTTACAATTAGCAAGCTTAACACACTTTTAGGCTTCTCGCTTTAATTAACATAAACGATCAATATAAACCGCTTAAGTACATAAATCGGTGTAAAGAAAATCCATTTAAGGGAGGTATACAAAAAAGTGTATAAAAGAGATGAAGAATTATACACAAAGGATACATAAACTATAGGATATACATACGTACATACATATAAACATATAGACAAGTATATGTATGTTTATAGGTTAGTCTACCTACACAATAAGTGATGGTACGCCTTAATTAGCAAACAGTTAAGACTATTTTAATGAGCTGCTTAACAGATGCCTTTATGTAGAAATGTTCATATGTATGGTATATAGTATATGCAGGTATGGAGGCGAAACTCTAAAGCCTTTTAGGTTATTTATAAAAATCGTTGGTGAATTTGTAGAGCTAGGTTGTTGATTATAGGTTTCTCAGAATATAAAAGAAGAGCTCTGCAGTGAAATCCAATCACACATGGTCAGGTAGGCAATTTTTTACTATTAGAATTGTTTATCCGAAATATACAAAATTTACAAAAATATTATAATAAGAATTATACTTTTTTTATTGGTTTTTTTTTCAAAATACATATTGACATATTTTTTACATATTATTCATTTGAACTAGTATGCAACTAGTATATTTCTACTCAAAACAAGACTAACATAAATGTACTCGTATAGCTAAAATAAAAAATTAGTGTGTAGATGATTTTAGCTTTGGTAAAGAGGAACTTTGCTAAGAAGAAGCATTTCCTTTGTTTCCCAACTCTACACTAGAAGTGCTTGATTTTAGGATCCAACTACAACAATATTTTCATTGATACATGTACGCAAATATGTACATATGTACATATAGTTTTAGTTTATACTGCAGACTGACTTAAGACAATAAACTCGTCTGACTGATCTTGTTGTATCGGCTGCTTAGCCAAATTGATACCAAAACCCTTTCAGTCTGTCTGCTTGTCCGTCCACACAGAAGGCTTAGCCCTTGTCCAATGATAATTCTTCTTTGACTTTTTGTTGATTTTGAAATGATTTTGCTTTTAAGCTGCACTGTCGGTCACCCATTTACGCATAATTAATAAATTGCCTTAACCCGTAACATTTTTTTTTTGGTTTTTGCTGTGGAGCTGTTTTGAGGAGATGAGTTGCATTGTAGCGCGATAATAATCTTTTGCTGCGCAGTTATGACTTGGAAATTAAAAGCGCATCCTTTTACGCGCGTTCAACAAAACCGCAACGCAATTCGTTAACTTTTGCATTGTGTTATTGGGTCGTCCGCCCCACTTCTACTGCCGTATCTCCATTTCGAATGTTCGTTTAATGTCTCGATGGTCAGAAATGGTCAGTCGTTGAATTCGCTCAGAGTAAGGTGTGCGCGTACGATTGAGGGTCGAAGATCTGCGATCTTGTGAATATATGTATATACATACATATGTACTTTTATAAACATATTTACAGAAATTGGCAGGACAGCGACAGACATGAATGGTCAGCACATAAGGGGTATCAGTCAACAACAGAGCGAAGAAAAATTATATGTAACTATAGCATTTATTAAAATATACCCATACAAATATTTTTTTAAAAAACATCCACTCTTCTTGCCGTTTCTTACACTTGTCTGCCATTCAAAACAAGGTAGAATAGTCTTAAAAAAAAAAATTATAATAAAAATATGTATTTTTATAACCCTTTCCTTCAGTCATGGTATTAAAATTAATTCAGTTGCGCTCGTAAAACAATCAAGAAAAATTAAAACACTGAAAAAATTGGCAACAAAAAACAAAAACATAAACAAACTTGTTGTCTTCCCTTTGCCTATGCACTTTGATTCAATCTTTATCGTTCGGTTGTTCTGCTAAAGCAATAGCCAAGAATAATGGTTTTTGTCTTGTTTTAAATACACAGTTTATTGTGCCTTTTTTATATACATATATACATATGTATGTGCATATGTACAGAATTGAACTAACCAATTTATATTTAATTTGATTTAATTCAGCGGATGTGGTTTCGCCTCGGAAATGAAATACGTAATTAAAAATCACAGCCGAATTAATAAAAATATAAATAAAAATTTTATATTTTTTCGGATTTTTGCGTTCACCTTTTGTTTTATTTATCCTTACTTTATTAATGAATAGAAATAGTTTCTTTATATTGTATGTACTAAGTGTATTAAAAAGTCATCCATTATTTTTGCACTAATTTGAAGACTTTATTTGGTGTAGAAAGGTTTTGACTGCTCTTCAGCTGTGAAATATACTACAGTGGCCATTTAAAGGAGCGCCCATACCTCGATGGAAGAGAAGGACTCACATCATCGAGAATGCCTTTTATGAGCGCCATTTATGAATGTCACTTAAATTTCTTGTTTATTATTATAATTACATTTTATTTTAATATTTTGCCATTTGGAAGGTAATGCCATTATGCCAATTTTTTTTTTTGAAACTCTTGTTCCTATTGTCAAAAAATTTCGACTATTTATTTTCAAAGGCTGCTTGTGAGACCAATTCTTCACCAGCTAAATTATTCGTCATTGGCTGGAATAGTCGCTTGATGCGAAGTCCAGCCCATTAAGAGATTGCATAGGACCTCCCAACCAAGCTCGCGAAGCTTCTAGCGAGTCATTATCGATCTGTTCGATATTGCGTTATTCTGACGAAGCTCAATTATCTTTCTTTGAAGGCCTGGTTTATTTGTATGAATTGAATACTTTGTTATACAATAAAAAAAAGGTAGAAGTGACAGCTGTTTCGGAGATCACCACATCTCCTCATTAGACTTCTTATAGCAGGGATCGGACCAACGGATTCTGACTTAACAGGCGAGTGTTCTACAATTGCGCCAGCATCAGCCATGTAACTATTTTAGTTTTAAGAACCATCTCTGCCTAGTTTTCACCATTTTTATAGTGAATTTTAATCATTTTAAGGCATTGTTGAAGCGTGTATGGCTTCAATTATTGGCGTAGTTCTTACTTGTCAAACGTCAAAAAATGACAGCTTCATAATGACACCTCGTATTGGAAAACTCTTTATAATATATAATTTACATATGTATATATAAAATATTATTTTCAATAATTTTTATTTTTTTTTTAATTTTGGTTCTATTTTTTGAGACTTTTTTTCTTAATTGCCATGTATTCTGCCATAAATTATATTAAGTGCAGCAAATAAGTGACAAAATTATACTCATTGACGATCGATAATTTCATAAACAATTAACAAAAATTCCTAAACCATTTTCCAAAATGAAATTGAGCGAAAAGAAGGAAAGAAAGCAAATTAACGTCATTATTGTCAAAATAATAAAAATCAAAGGCCAGTTAAAAGCAACTGTACCCCAACTAATTGAAACGCAGGCGATACCAAACGGAGAAAAAAAAAGCAACTGACTCCGCTAAAAGTGTAAAAAAAAAATATTTTAAAAATTTTCACTTAAGTGGCGACCAACAGGCGACGGCCAGGGTCCCTATCTAGCCAATATTTGTATGCAGGAGTGCAAACAAACAAAGCGGACCGAGCGAGGGATACGAAAGTGAAAAGCATAGATTTTTTAGGAACAAAGGAAAAAAAATCAAATAACAAATTCTAAATAACTAAATACACATATACATATATAAACATTTGTACATACATATATACATAGCTACATATGAGCATATAAAAAGGATAGACACACCAACGGACATTTGGGTCTAACAAAACAGCTGCAATGCAAACACAAATGCACACACCTATATACATACATACAAACATATATACAAATTATATGTAGAAGAAAAAAATGTCTGCCTATTACGCTTTTATTTCCAAGAAATTTAAAACTTTTTTAGAATTTGAAAAATGGTTGGTCGAACGAAAAGGGAATACAGGGACTGCTCGTGTGTGTATGCATGCATGTATATAAGTGTGTTTGATAGATACACTTGAAAACACATGCAAGTCATGTTTGGATATTTAACACAGATATGCACATAGGTATTCCTTACTGCGCAGTTTATTTGCTACGCACAAGGAACCCGAACGAATGGCCAGAGCGAGCACTGAGTGGCTTTGTTGTTGCCGTATGTACATATGTATGTAAGTGTAAAATCAGCAGGTAGTTTGCGCAGGCGCAGAAATGAGTTTGGAAAATTATTGGGTTGTTTGATTTATTTTCGAATTTTAGTTCAGATAGCAAAAGTGGAAAAAAAATTCTTTTAGAATTTATATTTTGTATATCTCTGCAGGCTGCACACTGCCGAGTTAAAACGAACCTATTTTATTTTAATTTATTGCTTTGCATATAGAACGTCATGTTTTTTTTTTTCTTTTTTGGGGTTTTAATTTGCCACAAGGGATAACAAATTGTAAAAATAGTAAGCCAACACTAAATTCATTAAAAACTAATAATAGAAACGGAAGACTCTCTTGTTTTCTTTCTGCAAAATTACAAAAAGTGAATTTAAGGCAACTGTTTTTCAAAGGAGTCTGCACGCAGAGGCATTCAGTTGGATGACAATTGTATGTGTTATGTATACATTTGAACATATGTACATATATAAGAATGGTACATATACGTATAGATAAAATTCCCATTTTAACTTGCCACTGCTTTTTATTGCTTTTTCATTTAAGAAATAAATAATCAGGATTTATCATTTAAGTAAAAAAAAATGCTGAATAGTTTCATGGCAATGAGAGAACAATCTATTGTCAGGAATTTTCTTTGCAAATATTCTCTTAAAAATTCTCGCATTTATTTCAATCTTCTTAACAAATTGCCCACAATTGCCCGGCGGGTCAAGCGGAAGTTTGAAATTTGAGAAGAAGCAAAAAATTCATTTGATCTCTGTATTATTGGCAAAAAAAAAGTTTGGATTAGTTTAATTGTTTGCAATTAAAAAAGTGATGGGAAGAGATGTTGATGTTAGGTTGAAGTAACTACTCTTGCCTGAAATACTATATCATTAATTTTAGTGAGTTCAGTGTTCAAAATTGTATCTCTCTGAGATATAAATCTCCTGAAATGGAACCAACCTCCACTATTGGTTCAGTATTTTGTCCTCACAGGCAGTAAGAACTTCACATTGCAGATAGAAAGGTGCTGCATCAAATAGAGGTTTTCCAATGTACGAGGGGATTAACAAAAGTTCGATAAGTTGACCGGAAAAAAATAGAAAAAAATACTTTTGTATTTAATCGTAATCTTTGCCGTTTTTTACCTTTTCTACATAATTTTTTAAGCTTATCAAGTTCAGCATGAACCGCATCAATTATCTCCTTGTTGCTTTTAAAGACCTTTTCTTTTACATTTTTTTTTTCTTCGGTGTACCATTTTGCAGTTACCGTTGAGTGAAGTAAACTGATATCATTACTTTTGCTGCTGATTTTTGTTGCTTAGATTTACTGGTGGGTTTGCTCCTGTTGGGATCGTACTTATTCAAGCAAGATTCGTCACCAGTAACGACTTTACTAAAGTTGCCAAACTGACCATTTTCGAGAATCGAACAGATTTCTTCGTGTATCTTAGATGACAGCCATTACAATTCATTAGCAATCATTTCTTCTGTCAATCGTGGATCATCGTCAATTTTGGACTTCACCAGAGCTATAGTGATGTCATCAGTGGAAGATTTTGGTCGACCTTTTCGAGGCTCATCCTCTATGGAAAAATATCCAGTCTTGAATCTTCGGAACCAATTAGAAATAGCCTTTAAAGACAATGCAATCGTTCCATATGCAATTCACTGATTTTTTGTATTTGCTGTAAATTACACCGAAAACCGAAGAAAATCACATGGCAAATTTTTGTTTGCGTTGGTGGTGGAATTTCGTCTGACCCATCCTCAGCTCTCTTGCGTTTTCTTGTCTCCGTTTTTGCTGATCGCTTTTAAACTTGAAGGGAAGACTAATAAAGTAATTGCAAAGGATTTGGTATTTCTAGATTTAACAAAAACAAATGGAAAGTCACCAACTGACCGAACTTCTGTGAATCCCCACGTACTAGCGGAGAATAGGTAAAAGAAGGAATGAAGTATTCATCCCCGCTAAAGTAGGCTGGTTCCAAAAAACAAAGTAATTAAACTGAGATCTTTCTGCCGCTCTGAAGTATCTCATACTACGGTTTGGGGTCACAACTCTTAATGGGCCAAATATTTAATATAAAATATTACACCTTGCTTTAAGTATTCTGATAATATTTTTTTATAAGTAATACGCTTTGCTTTCAAGAACTTGTGGTCGGTTTTTTGTACCACGGCTCCATTTGCTTAAATAATAAACTACCACATCAGTTGGGTAAAAATACTGGTGGTCTACGTTTTGTGTCGATAAGAGTAAAACTTTAATCAAAAATTCGATAAAAAGACGCCATCATAGAGAGTTCCCACGTCTACGATATTCGCCGTTCTCTTGAATACTTTTAATGCTGGATACAGTAATTGCCTACGCGAAAATATATGCGGTTTGTGGAACTTAATTTATGTAAGTTTGTCTAGAGATCACTTTAGTTTTCAGTTGCCTACTCAGCCTAAGGTAGCTCAAAGCTGACATTATTATTGGTTCTGGTTTATAGATGGACAAATGGATAGACCAAATTGTCTACGATTTGAAAATTATGTAACGTGGGACCCCAGACAGGAGTGCCCGGACCGTTTGTTTAATAATAATCTGCTCAATAGCTTTTGTAAGTGCGGACGCTTGCGGTCAGGTCCTCAACCTCCCTATTTCAACCAGCCAGTGACAGGAGATAATTTGCCTTATCCTCGTGCCCCATCAAACCCATTAGTAAAGTTTATTTATCTAGTCAATATCAGCAAGCACCATTACTCCCAATCTACTATAGAAAATTGGAAGGTGATTTGTGTCAATCTATTTCTAACGTGATTTTTTAAGATTTGATGGATGGTGAATCCGCCAGTTCAGAACTCACACTGATTAGGTCCCATCACTTCGATCGATACTGAAGAAGCTTGTCCCACAATATTTAGCGTAAAGAGCAGTACACTTTGAAAACGACCATGGTTTTCAAAAAAACATAATTTTTAGCTCAGCCGGTGGACCACCGGATACCATCAGTTTGTTGCCCTTAAATAATGCAATTGTTATGAGATTTTCATATAAGTCGTCAAATGGAACGCCGTTTCCATCTGCATTGATGATGGGTTGAGTTGATTTGAGTTGATGCTGACAACGCTGTGTCTCCTGCCTTCACCATCTCAAATGATCGTAACTTTTCGTGTGCCTTATAAAGGCAACAATATTTTCAATATTCGCTGGGGCCAACTCAGTCAAGGAAGTGTTACCCAAGGAGCTTGTGTAGCGCAGATATCAAGGCTGGACAGTGGCAGAGGTAGTGATCGATGGTCTTCTGCTATTCTTCGTACCTACAGCTTCGGCAAACATCATTAGACTGATAGCCCATTATTTTCCTTCCCGTCAAACCCCATCAAACAGTGTCCAGTTATTATGCTAGTCGTTATATTAATGAAGGACCGGTCTAGAAGGATAAGATGTTTCGATTTATTCGCATCCAATTTCGGCCATAGCTGTCTGGACACGCTGTACGTGATCTCGCTCAACCAACTTGAGTCAGCTTCACCTGGTAAAGACCGTGGAGAGAGGTAAACCAGCATCTTGTGCCTGTTTTATCGTTGGTAGAATGGTTCCTTCCCTTGCTAGTTCGTCTGCCATGCAATTTTCTGAGATGTCCCTGTATCCAGGTACCCAGACAACGGCAGTGTTGTATTTAGTTAAGAGTTTGTTAAGAAAGTTCCTACATTTTATAGCCACTTATAACGTAGTACCATTATATTGAAGAGACCTAAATGCAGCCTGACTTTCGGAGTATATTGTAACCGAATGTCCTGCTGCCGTAGATTTGTGCAACCACTCCAAAGCCTTCACAACCCACTTTCCCATCAAGCTTGGAGCCATCTGTGCGGATGCCTATTGCTTCCTAGTTGAAGGCGTTGGTATTTTCCCCCTTGCACATACAGGAGGTGGTCTAGTCCAGTTCATTCGGCACTTCTCATGATGGGTTCAGTGGTTTTTATTTTCACTACAGTTATAGTGGGCTTTAGAAGCGTTTCCACCCTAAACATCAAAAATCAACGAGCTTCAGATCAACTCTCTTTTTTTATTTGCGACATGAGAAGATATTCCTCGAGTATGAGACCTCTTGTAAGTTGCCGCATTTATCCATCTCGGAAATCCTACTTCCCAAAATACATATGAAGAAAATTACAATAGTTTAAAAGAGAATATTTTCCATATATATGTATGTATGTATAACCGTTAACCATAAAGTATATCAATGCGTACTAAAACAATTAATTACGCTTTTCAGTAATGGAAGATTAAAAATTAAAACAAAAAAAATTGTTAAAATTACGCTTTGGTTAGATACTTAAATACCGTTTATCATAACGAAACTTTAATTTCAAATTCTAACGGACAGGTCACGTCATACTGAGATAATTACCATTGAATTAATAAACAACAAGAAATAGACAGCGCAACGAACCAACAACAACAACAAACGAACATTGGCATCAAAACAAAACTGATAATCCACAAAAAGAAATAAAAATAAAAAATGAAGAGAAAAAAATACAAGAAGAAGAAGAAAAAACAAGAAGAAGAAAACACAACGTTATAACAAAAAACCTGCTGCCAGCAGATATTCGAAACAAAAATAAAACAAAAAAAAAAATCAAAACAAATAAATAAACTATAAACCGGAAAATTTACAAAACTTACTAACTTACATACATACATATGTAGATATGTATGTAGTCGTATATGTTGTTGTACTACAAACAAAGAATAACGAAATCAAAATAGAAACTTGTCACAAGTGACCAGGCGTGCATGAAGTGCTTGAGAACGTGCAAAGCGCGATAAAAAACTTTTTAAATTATCCACAAGCATACATATGTATATATATTTATAGTATATATGTACATACCTATGTATATATGCATGTATGTATACCCGATTGTACCTAGAAGTACGCTATAAATGCATAGAACAAATGCAAGCTTCCATACATACAAACATATGTATGCACTACTGTATTTCTTTATATCCGTATGTCGACATGTACGTACTCGCATACACCTGTGTAGCAAATGTATAGTTTTATGAGTATGCATACAATTTGTCCATAATTTCGATAGCTGCACTTAAGTGAGATGATCATACTGCCATTAGCAGCCAACTTCAGCTGCAGCGGACAGGAGCAGCTCTCCCGAACGTAATCCAAACGTACGACGACGATCACTACTTGGCTCCAAGGTGCATAGTAAATTGAACTTAACTTTATGCATGTGTATATGAATATATATACATGCATGTGTATGTGTGTGTGTGTGTGTTTGTTGACGTGTGTATATTTCTACGCTTAATACCGTTTGTATTGCATTTCAACCGTAGCGAGCCATAGAACTTGTTTTTTTTTTTTCCTTACAATTTTTCAAAAAGTAACGTCCAACATAGTGTGACTCCAAAGTGAACAAAAAAAAACAAAAACATATGTGGAAGAGAAACGAAAGAGCACAAGAAGCAGTACAAAAAAAAAGAACGAAAAAATACAAAAAAAAATGAAATAAAAAAGTAAAAAAGCAAAGAAATCAAGAAAATATTGGACACCTGCACAATTTTGAATCACAGCTTTACAAACCAAGCAGTGACAGCAACAAAAACAACAACAACAACAAACAAGAACAACAACAACAACAAGCAACAGCAATAACAAGATAGCAATTATAGCAACAGACAAACTTTATTATTACAACAACGGCAGTAGCTTCAAGTAGAAGTAGAAGGAGAAGTACAAAAAAAAAACAAAAAGTTGAAAAAATATAAAGTTATAGTAAATTGAGTACCAGCAATTAAGTGTACAAGCACATACATGCATACATACATACAAAAAAAATATATATATATTTACGTTTTATAAACATATATAGGAAAGTATATGTTATGTTGTGTTTTCGATATAGTATTTTCATATGTCAAATGCGTTTGCTTTCATACATACATAGTCCTACATATGTACACATGTACATTCATATATACCTGCAGAACAAGTCGCGAGCCGCAGAAACGTGCATACATACATATGTATGTATGGTATAGGGTCGATGATTTGTTATGAATATGTCACAACTTTCTTGTTCTCTATGTTTGTGTGTAGCTTAAAAGCTTTTGAAGAAAAGGGGAGCTCACAAAATTATACATACATACTTGATATATAGACCTAAATATATAACAGATGCTTTATAACCGCCGAAGCGACTTTCGGTTAAGCTACTCTCCCATAGCTGATGGTTTTTTACGAGGAACTTTATTTTTGATATTATAAATACATTCGCAGGGGTTTCACTTTCGCTGCCGAGGGTCAATCGCAAAGAGCGCATATATTTTCTATTACTTTTGGGTGCTTTCCTACTCAAAACTCGCGCTCATTACCCTCTATATGGTAGCACGCACAGCTAACCACGTGGACCACAAAGAATAACCTGTTGGTGGAAGCTTGTTTAGATAGCCGGAGAAAAACCGGTTCACTGCAGTGCATAGATCACTCCCTGTTAGTCCACTAACACCTTCCCTGAATGGTATTCTCAGAATCCAATCACCACCTAAAGCAGATTAACAGCTCGAGCTGCCTCGCGAGGCCTAAGTAATACTAACAAAATTAAGGTGTGGATATTGTAGGCCCATCCAGATTTAACATCGACATATCCAGTGAAATCTTACGTGCAGTAACTGTCCCAAGGCGCAAACAACCTCTTTGCTCTCTCAAACCAACTTACCTAACAACCCTCCCTCTCTTTCTGGCCCGAACCCGTCGAAACAGCTGATTTCCCGCTAGATGATCTCGAGAACAGAAACTAGTTTTCCCTGCTCTTGGGTTACATCTACCTGTTTCCGTAACAACAATTCACAGCGTCCGAAGTATTAAATTCTTTAAGGAAAAAACAAGTGATGGTCCAGTATGACAACATTTTAACACAGGGCACTATAATTAGATTGAATGCATCTCAGTCTTGAAGGAAGCACTGTGTAGGAAAAATATTTGCTCTTACACCAGCTGTGGATCAACTGGACTATACCGTCTATAACCTCTGCTTTGATAACCTCAAATCGTAAAAAGGGTCGATTGGTAAAAATTTGCTCTAGATCAGAAAGCCATTGCCATATTCATGGGCGTCTCAAAACTTTAAAATAGGGTAGGATGTGGTAACCACTCAATCACACGACCGCAATCTGGGTACATGAAGATAGAGGCATAACAAAAAATTGCGCTGCGGGAGGAGAAACCAAACTAATCAATATATATTCTGCACATGATGTGGGTATACCTCTGTTTATGGGGAATACCTAAGCTGTAACTGACCTCTGCTAGAAAAGCAAATAGGATATGGTCAACTAGGCAAGTACCGCCTGAGCTGGAATGTAAATAAATAAGGTATTTAATTCTTCTAAGTATAAATTACTGGGCTAGCCTATTCAGCCTAACAATCTACCAGTGTATGTGGCTAAGATACATTAACTGGTTAGCGCTGTTGAGAATAATAGCATGAACCAAGTCACCAGATTAGCGGTGAAGTCATATAAACTCAACTCAACTCTCAACTCAACTTTGGCATTATACTTCGAAACTTAATGTTTGACTAAAACGTCTTGGATGATGGTTACACTTTTATTTTTGAAAAAAATTAGCCGAAAAATATTAAACACAAGACTTCGAAAATATTGTATAACCGCACTTTCTAATCACTAATATTCCAAGTACTCTAATTTTATTGTCCGAAAACATTTTGTTTTGGAAAAAATTTAAGTTGACGGAAGTAAAAGAGTTCACCTATAAAACACTGTAAAACTTCATATTTCAGACTCCGATATGATTTTCAATTGGCGCAAAAGTTCACCGCTAAATATTTGCCTAACGGAGAAAATTACTTCTTGCTCAGCAGACCCCGAATTATGATTGGTTGTGACATCTGTAAGCGAGAGAATTCATCCAGCAACTCAATAAACAACGAATCGAAAGCGTCGAAACTAAGCACGAACAAAAATCTGGTACAATGACGAATGGCATACTGATATTGTTATATAGCGGACTTAACAAACGCATTGAGAGAGCAATATAGAGCGTTGAACAGCGAAGCATTTGCTGAGTGAAGATGAGAAAAAGAGGGGAAAGTTGTACCCCTTATAGGCCAGCTTATATGAACAGACAGTCAAAAAGCCAGTTTAATAGAATTGGATTTTTGGTAACTGAAGTTCTGCACATTTTAAATTTATGAAGAGAACTTTGTTTATCTGCAGCGCCAACAAAACACTAAATTAGAAATAACTGTTCCATTAACAATAACATAGCTTAAGAATCAATAACAAGTGGGGATGCCGTTTACTACTCCAGTCTTCTAAGTTGTCAGCTTGAATTGATTTAACATAGTATTCTGCTATCTGTCTAACGAAATAAGTTTATAGTAGCTGGTGTCAGAGTGTATGCATGATTTAGGAGGATCCAATAACAGTCCCATATTGGAAATACAGCCATCTTGAGCAATCAAAGTTACTTCTTTCGGCTTCCAATGACTTTTTCTGTTTGAATAGGTGATAGACCACAATACTTTTATATTAAAACCCGCTCCAACATAGGGCAATGAACATAAATGATCCCAAAATTATAACGAACATAAGTAAACTACTTTGATAAAATTCGTTGTTTAGATTTTTGCTGGATGAGAATGGATAACCAGTGTGTTTGAAGTATTTTCTTAACCCGAATTTCGTTCTGGAAGCTGCTGCCGTTATTATCATTTTTAAATCATTAATATTCGTCTTGTGACTGATTTCACACGCCTCGACTAACCCTCAATGAAATATTTTTTTTATTTGCTAAAAATCGTATAATTTATTCAAATGTATTTTATCGAAAGTGAAAAAACCTGGTGACAAAGCAATAAATGTTTTTTGCTTGACATTTTTTTTATCAGTGTTCACTGATCTTCAAGGATATTTGCTTAATATTTGTGATATATTCCTAATCATGCAGTTTTTTTCTTTGTTATGCGATGCTAAGTGCCTCCAAACGTTCAAAACACACAGCGTGGTGTAATTATAATAAAAAATCTGCCATTACAAACGCTTTACGCTGGTGTCATTACAAGCGGGTGATCCTCAGCGGGTTGGCTGAACAGCGCCGCAGTAATGAATAGGCAATATAACAGTGCGGCGTGAACTATGCTAAATGGAAATACCTACATACATACATGCATTACAACAACAGCAGGGCATACACATTTAGCTGCTAGATTAGAAGATATTAGAAATAAAATATCATAACACCTTAATGAGTGTGTGAAAAGGCATTACAACCTAAGGTTTATTACCCAATGGTGTGAAAAAATGCAAAACCCAGCATTTTTTAATTGTCATGTGTGTGTGTTTGCACGAAAAAGTAATCCCATTAAGGAGCGTAAAAAGATAAGAGGGCGCGTGAGTTGTCACAGGGAGGAAAATGCAAGATTATGCAAAAAAGAAGAAAAGTAGAAAATGCGTTGCCTGTTTACTGATCCTGTCGCGCTGATTAGATTCCGGTGCGAAATATTTTTACACAACAGATGATGCATCATCGTCATCATCAACATCATCGTCATGTTGCATAGTGATCGACTATTAAAAGAATCCACACTTAAATACAATAATAGTCATAAAAGCAAAGCGGACAGCTTGCAATGATCTAGCATTTTATAGCAAAACAAGGGGAAAAAGTTCGTAACAAAGGCGAGCACGGCTGTGACTGTGTAATGAGAGTGAGTGTGTGCGTGTGTGTGTTGAATGCGTGAGTAAGTGATCGTTAAGTCGTTCAAATGTTAATCACCTTCTTGTATGCCATTACCAGTTGAGTGGTAAATCCCTCACTCCTTTGTCACACCAACTAAATGTACATATAAACTTTATTGTTTCGCATGCAGACGCGAAATGTGGCGCATTGAACCCTTCTTCTACTGGCTGCTCTTCTTTTTAGGTTCCTTCAGCAATAAGCATTTAGTGCTAGATCACTGCTGGTTGACATTATATTTTATTTTTTTGTGATTCTGCATGCTGAAAGTGGTTGCTTGCAAGTGATAGTTTCTTTAGCTAAATAGTGGAAAGGTTGCAATCGCTTTGTTGTATTATAATTATAAAAATAATTTAAATTAAATTAATTTAATCTAATTTTAATTTATTTTTTTTTTTAATTTTATTTTATTTTTTGAATATTGTTTTATTTTATTTTATTATATTTTATTTTAATTTCATATTTATTTATGTATTTTATTTTATTTTATTTTATTTATATTATTTCATTTTATTTTATTTTATTTTATATTATTTTATTTTATTTTATTTTATTTTATTTTATGTTATTTTATTTTATTTTATTTTATTTTATTTTATCTTATTTTATTTTATTTTATTTTATTTTATTTTATTTTATTTTATTTTATTTTATTTTATTTTATTTTATTATTTTTTTTTTTAATTTTAAGCAAAGCCGTTCGAACTTAGCTTTCCCTTACTTGCTATTAATGTTAATTTCTTATTTCAAAACATTTTTTTAATTTTACCTTCCAACTATTATATTACATGTACTCACGCCTCACCGGCTTTTATTGCCGCTATTGTTGTTTATCTATTTTTCCCTTCCTCCTCTCTTATTATGCATATTTATGGGCGTATGCGCGCAATCAAGAACACATAAATCGTTTTTATAGCTCGTATATACCAGCTCATTTCGGTTGACAAAGCGCACCTAAGTAGACAAGAGTAATAATAAAAAAATAAAAAATAAAATATTGAAATTCATAAAAGAAATCTTCACATGCATCTATTGGTGGAAAAAGTGTCAGCTAAGCTTAGTTATAAAATGCAAATTGCCATTCAATCGCAATGAGCATGCGCTCTGACTTAAGCAGAGAGATCAGTTTTTTTTTTTTTTTGTTTTTTCCATTTTTCAGCTTGTGGAGACATTGCTTGTGGTGTTACAGACAATGTAACAGCACTTGAGTGCTGTTGGGTGCCCCGTTCTTCTTCTTCTTCTTCTTCTTCAGCCTTCAACTTGATTTAAATGCTATTAGCATATGCGCCATTTAAGATTTATTACCTTCCGTTGCACTCCGGTGCAACTCAAACTGTCTTTGTAAATAATCATTTTTTTTTTTTATATTTTATTTTAGCATAAATTTGTATACCTACCAGTATGTGCAATACATTGTATCAGCAGTTGTTAATTTTTGCTATCTTTCATATAATCAAGTGTGAGCATTTTCATTTCTTATTACTATCAATCTCGCATCAAACATACATACATACGTCGCTTCTACGACATTGTAAACTCGATAATTTCTGTATTGTTGTATTTATTTATTTACAATAATAATCATTCATCATTTCGCTACGCTTTGCTTGTGTTTATCTGCTTACACTGCTGTCAAAAGATTTACATTTTCTTAATCCTGAGCGATTGATCGACGAACTAAACCATTTGCTACTGGTCTTTAATGCAAATGTATAATATTTACAAATGTATGTACATATATATGTATTGTATATGTACGTCATACATATATATGTCTAGATATATGTATATGGTAAATAGTTTTGTATACCGTTTTTTTAGCTAATATTTACCAGCTCAAAGTGATAAGCGTTAGGCCTAGAGCTCGTAGTTTTGTATATGAAAATCTTTTTAATATATAATATAATATTTATTTACTTCAAGTACATGACTCTCACATATCTTAATTTTTATTTATTTTTAGAAATAAGTACTATAAATATAAATGATAACTATCCTATGTAAACCTGTCATATCTTTGATGCCTTAACTACCGGCTGCATGTATGAGATGACGGTTCTTTAGTTTTTTGTCCACAGATTGAAGCTTTTGGAAATAAGTCGTTTCAAAAAATAATAAAAAACATAAAATATCTCTGCTAGATGTTTAACATACTGCACGGATCATGAGTTAGTATGGAAGTTTGGATATGATAGAAATTGAATGTTCTACTTACCATTTATATAAGAAATTTTCTTCGAATGGTTTCTTTTTAGTCTAGATAAGATCTTTGTTGATTCTGTAAAGAATCTGTTCCAAAAAACTCTCGTCGTGATATTATGTTTCAAGAGAAGATATCTATGAGTGGCCTTTTAACCGATGAAATGAGTTTCAGCTGACCTTCCCTTCAAGTTGCGGCGTGTTCCTGACGTTTTTCCAGCAAGTGAAGGGATCTTCAGATTTTTCTAAGCCACCTTTGAATGGCTGATAGATTTTTATAAAAAGTTCTTATTTCATGCCCGGAAAATATTCGGAGAAGGTAACTACAAGTAGTCATTTTGCCAGGACACTCTGCTATTGCGGCTGTTCTAGACTAGGGTTATCCCTGCCAGCACGAGTAAGCTATTTAACGCTGGACTGCCGATCGGTATTTCGTGCGACTGGCAAGGTATTCTGTAGTCTAAGTATTATCCAGCACCAAAATATGTTATAAACAAAATGGTTATTTGCATGATTTGAGCCTCTTCATTAACAACCGATTAGATTGTCTCGTGAGAGAGAAAAAAAGTTGTGCAAGGTTTTGACTTTCTTTTGACTTTTTACATTCTGAATGATTTCTTGGCCAAAAATTAAAAAAAAAAATGCTATAAAAGAACTCATTTTCAGTCCAAGAAAAGAGAATTCGCATCGAAAACTGTACCAAAAAATAAATTTAAAAAATTTGTTGAAGACTGGAAGGTTCATATTCGGAACTTCGGAAGGGACCTATTTACTCTGAAGGCAATATATTAAATTTATATTAAATACCAATAAATTAATATTGAGCGGCTACTTGGCAAGAATGAGCTGAAATACAAACGAGTACTTCAACTATGGTTGTATCGGGAAAAAAATCTCCACCTCAACCCAGTGATCAAGAGGGGAACAGTGACACGGCATTGGAAATTAGTTTACCAAAAAAGAAAAATTAGTTGCTAAAAAAACTTTTTCTAGAAAATTTCTAAAAGAAGAGTATTTTATATCTGCTCATACATCTTAATATTAAAAATTAAAAAAGGCCAGCAGAATCAAGAATTTCAGACACGAAACTCTTATTAACTCACTAAATATTTTTTATTAAAATAAAATCTAATATCTTCTGAATTAATACGAGTATGATATTTAACCCAACACCAAGTGGTTAATCACCAATAAATGCAAATACGATTATCTCCACATCTAATTCTTCATTTCAAATATAATTTGAGCTGTCTAATTTATAAATAGATATACTTATGTATGTATGTACATATGTACGAGTATGTACTTCTTAGCAGCAACTTTCATATTTTTGTTTTTTTTTTTTAAACAAGTCTTTCTCTTATTCCTCCCCCTCTCCGCTCCCATACCATCCTCCACCAAAACCACTCGAATTGTGGCGGAAGCAGTCAGTCTGCAGCTGCAATAAATTAATATGGTTTCGAAAATTATACGTTAGTCTCCGGGGGTATCAGTATGTTCAAACTCGCGAGTGTATGTTTTACAGCTTCAATTCGTTGTCTGCTTTAAACTATTAAAATAAGCGAGTTAGAAGAACAAAGTAAAGTGTAGATCTGTCAAGAATTGATAAGCGTTTATTAGAGCGACTAATAAATGAGACTCTTCTATTGCTCTATTACTCAGACAGCTATAAATTAACTGTGTTTCCGCTTCTCTTCTTTTTTGTTTTTTTTTTTTTTTTTTGGTTTTTTATGGAAAAAGAATTATTTGTTTACTAAGACCACAGTTAGCCTAACAGGCATTTAGTGCAATTAGTGGGCGTGGTTTTAACCAACAACATACAAAGTTGATATGTAGGCAAGGATCTCTTTCACTTGACTTACACCGCTATGAACTGTAGAAAAGTTTGAGTAGGAGAGATGGCTGACTTAATGCAGTAATTATTTATATAACTGTACAAATATCGGTAAAAAGTAAGCAGATTAATTAGCATGTGAACTTCTACGTAAGAAATTTTCCAGCAAAAATAAAATTTCTTTCCTTAAAAAAGGCATGCAAATTTAGTCTAGGATTTGGGTTGCTCCGTCAAAGCGTAGTTCAGTAATAAGATTAATGGTCACGTCCCGTCGGAAGAAAAAGAAGACAGACGCTTTATAAGAGAGCCCAGAATACACCCACAAACGATGTCACCGGCATAACGATTTCAACGTTTGAGGGAACTAAGGGTGTTCTTCCACGCAAAGGTCAGCAAATTCTGCTGATATCTGCAATAAAAAGTAGAACACAAGAAATTCGTCCGAATCGAAAATCATGCAACCTAATCGACTATAAGTATGATATACGGAAATGTTCGACATGCCTGCAGTGCTCTAGATGTGAGGGGGACCTAACATCGATCTGGAACACTACCTAATTGCACGAAGCTATGCACACACCTTTGTGAAGAAAAGGGCGGCCGTCAACAAATACAAGAAAGGTACGACGTCGAAAAGATCCGATCAACCTGCGGAACTGTTTTCCACTTGCCTCTCCTGCTCTTTGTACTTCACGCACCAGCAACTCGATGTGAGGGCTTTGTGGAACGGCATTTCTAGCTATCCGCTATTTAAGAACTAACAAAAAATATTAGCCTTGAAATTCAACGAAGAATCTCTTTGCCTAAGTAAGTAATTGAAAGGAAAGTCCTCTCACGTCGTATGAAGAGCAAGTTTCACAAATTGTGCATCATTATAGCGCTAATACATTATTCAAAGAGCTTGAATGTCGACAACGTTCGATGAGGAATCTGTCTTCACTTGTTATCTTCAATTTGCGATGAACGATGAAAAGAAGAAAGGATAGAGGCGCCATTAGCAAACTCTAGCAAGAAAGAAGAAAAGGTTGATTTCCCTCTTGGCTCCTGTTGGTATTGAAGGCCGAATGGGATTTGACGAAGTGGATCATGTAGGCCCTTTCACAGAACCCTCTATTGATGACAACCCCGCAAATGTTTTAAAGATTACGATTTTAGGGCATACACCTGGAATGTCCGGTCCCTTAATTGGGAAGGTGCCAAGCTGCCTAGGTGGTTAACGTGCTCATCAAACTAAAGACTGACTTCACCGCCGTCCGTCGCCGAGTACTGGCATTCACTCCGGTGGATGAACGCCTCGCCACAATCCACATTAAAATGAAATTTTTTAACACCACTCTGATTTGCGCCCACGCTCCGACGGACGATGTGACCAAAGATGCTTTTTACAAGAGCCTCGAGCACACCTATGAGCGCTGCCCCCGCCACGACATCAAAAATGTGCTTGGCGACTTTAACTCTAAGGTGGGCAAAGAAGGTATCTTCGGCCCAACTGCCGGAAGATTCAACCTGCACGACGAAACATCCCCAAATGGGCTGCGACTGATCGACTTTGCCGGAGCCCAAAATATTATTGTCTTTAGAACTAGATTCCCACACAAGAAAATTCTCCAAGCTAATTGGCTGTCTCCAGAACGAAAAACTTCAACCAAATCGATAATGTTGCGATAGATGGTCGCAATGGAGAGAAAACAGACTACCTACCTCGCAACCTTGCTATCGATCACAACACGTACGGGGTGGTATAGATAGCGAGAGCTGAAAAGGGAAACAAGACGTATTCGTAGGGGAAAAAAGAAATAGGCCGAAATGCGTGACTATGAGGAGCTTGAGGGTAACACTGAGTCGGCTCTAGGACTTTTCGATAGAAAAGTTTTGCGAACGATTTATGGCCCTTTGCGCATTAGCAAAGGCCGCTACCAAAGGAAGGATGAGCTGTACGAGCTATATGATAACATTGACATAGTTCAACTAATGAAGAGACAGCGGTTACGCTGGCTAGATCATGTCGTCCGAATGAATGAAAGCACTGCAGCTTTGAAAGTAATCGAAGCAGGATACCAGGAAGACCTCCGCTCCGTTGGAAGGATCAGGTGGGGAGTGACCTGACTTCACTTGGTATTTCCAACTGGCGCTAAACAACGAAAACTAAGATGAATGGCGTGCTAATATTTATTAAAAATCCACAGCAACCAAACCTAATTTATTTTGTATACTTTCAAAAATAGGAATAATATCTAGGTTGATTTAAAAAATCTTAAAAAAATCGAAAAGTGTTAAAAGAATGTAATTTCGGATTCATACCAAAAATTTCTTAACTTTAGTCATCCGTATGCGAAATAATTTGAACTTCGCTGTAGTTGTAGTTGTAACCTAATAACCTAACAACCTAACCTCGAGCTCTTCAATGTCTATACAAATCGTTTACATCAATACAAATAATTAAAATGATGTTTGTTTTATTTTAATATTTTTATTTCTTGCATTACAAACACCTTAATTACCTAGAATTGTTTTCCATTGTGTTCGCTTTATTTCAAAATCACTGCGAGTACAATTTCGCTGCGGATCATTAATTTTTGGTAGGCGCCTGCATATTTTATTGACTCACTGCACTAATTAAGTTTAAACGCAGAGCATTTCCCAAAAATGGCTACACCGGCTAACTGTATGCACCCAATGGCTGTTGAGTAGTTCATTAAAACGTCATTATTATTTGCAAATTAACAGCTCCAGCACCTACCCTTTGTTGCATGACCATTTAAGGCATACAGAAAATTAAAAAAAAAAAATATTCAATTAAAAAACATTAAAAAGCAAAAAAATATTAAATAAAAATTTTCAAAAAGAAACTTTGGAAACTCACCTTTTAAGTATAACTGAGCTAATTTCAATTTTAATTGTATCATTTGCCTTTTTGCAAAACTACAATTTCCAGTTAAAATGTAATTCCGACTTCCTTTCTTTTCAGAATTTTGCGGAACGTCAGCTGGCGGTGGCACATTCGTCAACTGGAGTGTGGAAAAAATATTTTTTTTCATTTTTTTTTGCATTTATTACAACGTGAATTTATTTTTAAGCGTCGCTTATTACATATCTTTTGCAGGAATGCGTATATATGATTGGCTGTATGTGGACTTTAATTACCCTGTGAGACTTACAATAAATCGTTGCGAACAGATCGCTGCAATAATCCGTCCATTTCGTTACGCATCGACGCTTTCGTCTGCGCATACGCTTCAGGTTAATGGAGTGCGGTAGGCGTGAAAGTGACTGCACTTACATATACATATACATATGTAAATACATACATGCATGTACTCATACACAATTTTGTGTGTTTTTGCATTCATCACCCATTAAGTGTTTGCCCTTTTTGGACACACAACGTCAGTTAGTCGGCCATCACCCACCTCGTAGCTAAGCCTAAACAAAGGCTAATAATTCACACTGTGTGGTTCACTTAATTACCATGCATTTAGTTGTGATTTTTGTTGTTTTTTTTTTTCATGTGCAATAAATACTTTAAAGGAGTACTAGAATAAAAGCTAGGAAATAATAGCAAAATAAGAATGAGTGGCCAACAAGGTGGTCTCAGCACTCTTCAGTTCAGATTTCACTGCAAAAAAATAATCAATAATACTCAAAAGTATAGATCACATCTTCTTTCGCTCGTCATAAGCGACCTGATATATGAATGTTTGCATCTGGTAGTGAAGGGTTTCCCTCTCCCTCATTATATACATGAGATTTAGGCTGGGGGATTTCTAAATTCACCGCTGAGGCGATTTTAGGGCGAACTCCTCCTCAAGTTTGTAGCTTTCGTCTGGATATTTTATTATTTTTAATGGAGGGAACTTCAGTTTATATTAAGATTTTATTTCATTACAGAAATACACTATATAGGCTTGGCATTCCCTGCCGAGGGGCGACCACAATTAAAAAAACTAATTTTCTATAATTTTGATGTTGGTTGAACCAGGACTCTAACCCTTACCTATCGAATGCTGGTACACAATGCTGACCACTCGGTTATTGTGTAACCATATAAAGGCTGGGATAATTAGAGTACACATGAACAGATGGGTCTCACAACAGCACAGCATAACTGAACTATTATAGCGAAGTTCGAAGTTGCAAGATTTCTATTGTCAGATATCAAAAGGTATATGCCTCTACATTTTTTACTTAATGAGATGGGAAGTCTCGTTTTTGATAGGAGTATTGGCTAAGTCCTATCCGATAGGTAATGCTTAACTTCTGCATTCAGTACTACTAGTCTTGAAGAAGAGGTGAAATTATTTTGGAAATTGGTTCAGAAAGATTATGATTTTCTCTTGGCGAAACCTAAGAGTCGACACTGCAAAAAACTTTCTTGCCTCCAATCACTAAAGAACTGTATGAAAAATTTATCAAATACATATGTCCTTCTACTGAGTAAACCACTCACAACGTAACCCAAAATCACCTACTTATTTTGACCATAAATTAAACTTCAATCCCACCGAGTATTTGGCCATAAAAAAACTCTACTAAGGAATTTTGTGGAAGTTCGTAGGCTAGCTACTTAACCACTTTCAGTAGCGTTACTTATTCCATAATAATCACAAGCACTTTAAGTTTGTGCTTTTAAATTGACCATATACCTGGCAGACAAATATTTATGATGACTAATCATTTGGCAGTTCAATGACTAAAACTTAGATGACAGTGAAAAACAGAGGTGGAGCAGAAAAGCTGCAAAAGAGGAGGTTATGCCAAAGCATTCTGACAAATCACCACAGCAGAAAGTGAATACAATAAACTTACCAAGTACAAACTTTATAAATAATTTTTCAAGGAGCTGCAGTAGATTTTTCCATATTCCTCGAAAATTG
>JAWMAG010000041.1:12772500-12792500 GCA_037013455.1 Ceratitis rosa
ATGATGACTTTTATTGTACTTTAATTAGATTATATTAATTACATTCTATTTTTTCATAAATTATTTAAAAAATTTTATTTTATTCTCTCTTATTCTAACTCAACTAACTTTAACTTGTTTATTTTTTAATCTATTTTATTTTCTTTATCTAACTTTATTTAAAATATTTAATGAAGTTTAATTTAATTCATGTAATTTAATAATATCTTTTTATATTATTATATTATATTTATTTTTCAGTTTTTAATTTAACTTTGCTTAATTTCATTTTCTTCTATTTTATTCCATTCTATTTTATTTAATTTTATTCCACCCTAATTTTTTTTGTTTAATTTTATTTTACTTTATTCAATTTAATTCAATTTAATATTATTTTATTTCATTTTATTTTGTTTTATTTTATTTTAATTTATTTTATTTTATTTTATTTCATTTTATTTTTTTTTTTATTTTACTTTATTTTGTTTTATTTTATTTTATTTTACTTTATTTTTTTGTTTTTTTTTTTGATTTTGTTTTATTTTATTTTATTTTATTTTATTTTATTTTATTTTACTTTTCTTTATCTCATTTTTTTTATTCTATATTACTTTATTAATTTTTTGAAATTTTATTTTATATTGTTTTAGTTCATATAATTTTGTATTATTTTATTTCGTTTTATTTCTTATTGTTTTTTTTTTATTTTTTTTAATTTTTTTTTTTATTCTGTTACTTATGTTTTTTACGTTATTTTATCTTATATTTTTTTATACCATTTATTTTTCTGTTTAGTTTTATTTGTCTTCTGTTTAATTCAATTTGATCAAATCAAAATTAAATTCATAATTCAACAGCAGTATCCCAGCACTGCTTGAGCTTACGGTGAGAAAAATCATTTATTACATATGTAAAGTAAAATAAAAATTACACATCAATGCGGCCGCCTTAAAAGGATTTAAAAGGCGTTGAATATAAATTTCGCAGAATTTCGTTTACATGCATCAATGCGCAGCGTAATCACTTTGTCGGTGGTCCAGCTAACTGTAAATAAAGACGTGTTTAAAAGAGTACAAAGAACGGGAGCAGAACTTAAGCAAATACTTAACACTTAACCACACTTTGATTTGACCCAATTGTGTTGGCTGTGCTTGTCATTGTGTTGATTTATATATTTATGTATATTTTTTACTCTCCTCCACCAGCAGCAGCTTACCGCTCTGTTGTGTTCGCTGAGCGTTCACTGCACTTGTGTAAATATAGTATGACTCAGAAAAGAGTAAAAAAAAATATTAAAAAATAAATAAAAGGGAGTGTTAGTGGTAGCCAGGTGCACACTTATATACACTTACATAAAGCACGTAAATAAAGTTGACATGCGTAGTGACCGTTCAAACATTCATAGCTGATCAAATAGAGAAATGCAAATATTATGTTTGATCAAAGTGCGTAACTGCAATATACCCCCGAGCTACTGTACTATATTTACATATTATTTATTTATTTACTAAGAAATATTAAAAAATAAAAACCAAAAGAAACCGGTTCTTCTTTAATTTAAATACAATTTTTATTTCAGATTATTAGCCGAATAATTCGAAAAGTCATTTAGATGGAAAACTATATTAAAAAATAAATTATAAACAAAAGAGCTTATCTATTGAATACCATTTTTTAAACCGATGTTGAGGTAGAAGATCCTTTATGTCTATAGCATTTCATACAGGTGGCTATACGAAAGGAACATAAAAAAGTCAGCCCACCTGTCTCTTCTGCCGAGTTGTTGGTAAGTGTTCTTTTAACGTCAGGCAGTTTTTTCCATATCGAATCATAATAATGCTTGTCGAAGCTCAGCTGATAGACTCTCAGAGGTTACCCAAAACCTTAACTTTAGTGGCATGATTTTATATTGTTCAATCTGGAGACAGCCAAGGCCAAGGCAATCAGCCTCAACCCATTTGGGTATGTTCCATCGTGGAGGCTGAATTCGATAGTTGTGTTGAAGAAGCTGAAAAAGCCATCATTGATCAGATCGTGCTCCTCTTCCATCGAATAGTAATTTTTTTCGCTTTAAGGCGAATTTCCACGAAATGCTCATCCACCCGGGGTGAGTGCTAGTGCTCGGCGACGGGATCTCTCTCTTGCCACAAGTCCTACAGCAATTTTCTTCTCCTCTATATGTCCGCTGTAGCAAATATCATAAGGACCTACTCGTTTCCGTCCTTGCCCCGTTCATTCCATTTCCTAAACTGCGGTGTTGTCACGTTGAAATCTTACGAGTAAGTCAAGCAGCTGGATAGCCGCACCTACCCAATTAAGGGATCGATTGCATTTCCATAAGTCATAGTCCTTAATACGTTGGCAGTGGTTGTCAACAAAAGTGGGTATCTCATCTAAGGCGTTTCCATAGTAATTTTTTGAGCTTGTTTCTACGGAGCGGGTCCTAAACACAATGCACAACCTCGCTTGGCGAGCAGGTTTGAATTTTTTTCCACATTTATATAGCAAACCGCCTATTAGACTTCAGCGAACCGAATATGTCGAATTGGCTCTACTGAAGATTCCTGTCTTTTAACCGTCACCCAAGGCTCCACACGCGTTAGTTACCATATCTTGCACAAGGATTCCAGTGTGCTCGACGTGGACGCAAGAATAGGAGTTGAGTGTAGCTCCAACGGACAAAAGTCGCCTGACGGTGAGTGTCTGCCTAAGGGAGGTTTCACTGTATACTCGTATACTATGATCATATTTTGAGTCTTGGCAAATTAGATCAGAATCAGGCTACCCTCGAACAGAATGCTTTTTTATTGTTTTTTTTTTCTTTCTTTGTATTGGGATTGCAAGAGAACTTTTTTAGTGGCACAGACCCTCTGGAGTAGATCGACCCCTTGACAAAAAGCATTGACTCTATGATTTGTGCAGTAATTTTTTTTCTATTTCAGTCACTAACAGTTAAAAAAAATGTTAGAAAGTTATTTTGGATCTCAAAGGGTGCACAAAGTTGGTACTATCTGTAAAGTGACCGGACTCCAGGCTGCTGACAGGACTATTAATAGAGCATTGCATTGACGTGTGGAAACAGTGGAACACTTAATCTGCGAGTGTTCGGCATTCGGAAGACAGGCTACGGGATGTTAAATCGGCCCGAAAGACTGCACACTACATACTACGACTGTATTATCGTCTGCGTGAGACCCAATGGGTTAGCCAGCGCAACCTAACCTAACCTATTTGCGATTTCCGGCTCTGTTATATGCTTTTTAAGAAATCGCCTGGATTGATTGTGAGCCTTTACTATTGAAATGGGCTTGCGAATCAGGAGACAATTTCCATCCAATATTTTTTTGTAAGCGGAAAGCTTTCTATAACCCTTCTAGATATCTCTAAAAACTATAACCGGTTTTCTACTTTAATTTTTTCTCAAATAATTTTTTAACTAAGTGTCTTAAAATTGAGACTTCAAAAACAAAAGCAATCTTTTTCTACCTCTATTACATAATCAATATGCAACAACATATTATTTAACCATATTTTAAGCACAAAAAGCAATAATATTCATAAATTATGCCAACTTAATGTTATTTAATTTTCAAATAATCGTAATTTAAATAACAGTCATGCATTAATTATCAACTGACAAAAGCAAACCAAATATTGATAGAAAGAACTTGCGCATGAAAAGAATATATTATAAAAAAAGAGAATATATCGTACTTTCGTAAGTGGGGGAAGAATTATTGAGGTAACTGCAGCCAAATGAGGGTGTATATGTGCATGTGTGTGACTGCAGCGAACGAACGACAAACACTACAAATGTCAAAAGATGTCAAAGTCGAAAAATAATAATAATGATGAAAACACAGCAGGCGATTAAATTGCTTTAACCAACCGACCAGGCGACTGGCGGAGGTGAGTATGCACATACACGTACATACATATAATATGTGAAACTTAAACATATTGGTGAGCTTAAGGCATTTGCAGCTCGTTTAGCATAATAATTTTCGTTAAACAATACAACAAACAGACAGCAGAGACACTAAACACTAGATAAGTACGTAAAAGTAGAAAATATTGAATTAACTGAAGACAAGAAATATTGGAAGAAGAAAATAAATGAAAATAAAAAAAATTAAAAAATCGAAAATATACAAAAAAATAAAGCTAAAAATAAGCAAGCTAAAGAAAGACTGTCTACAGAATATATATATCTAAGTTTTATGTATATGTATGTATGTACATATGCGTGCTTACACACCTGAAGCATTACAAGCGACAAAACAAAACAATTGAACTTTGTAATCGAAACCGAGAGAAGCTGCACTCTTTAGATGTATGTATTGTATGTATATGGATATATACTATATGTATGTATGTATACTTTGCCTTTGCTGTCTGCCAAGTCTCGCTGCGCAGCAGTCAAACGGTGCTGATGGTGAGGTGAAAAGACCGCAGGTGTGCGTAGGGTAAGAAAGGGTTAGTTAGATTTACAGTTATTCAGACTACAATGCGGAGTAGGCTGTCTAACTTATACTTACATTCACATATACATATGTATGTACATATGTATGTATGTTGTTATAAGCACTTATAAGCTAGTCGCCAAAGCATTTACCATATTTTTACTTGCCCCATCTTTATGGTTTTTCGCTTTTCTACTGCTTCTTCTTCTTCTTCTATTTCGTTTCTACATCGGTAGCTAGGAAAATTTTCACGTTAAACTTTGAATTGAATTGCTTGTCAACATTATGACATTTTGAAGTTGACAGAATCAGCTGCTGTGACAGCAAATATTTTTCTATGTTGTGTATTTTGTTGTTGTTTTTCTTTCTAACTGCCACTGCTGCTGTTGCTGTTATTTTGAGTGATTCTTCTGCGTATTTGTGTTTCTCGGTAAACTGAGATATTCAGTAGCTGGAAGTTCAAGAGCTCAACTTAATTGGGAAGAAGAAGACCGAACGAATAATATGAAAATTAAAAGGAAGAAGAAGAAAAAGAAAAGAGTGGGGTTATTAACCTTTAGCCGCGCTTTTGTGAGTATATAGATTGGCAAATGTCGTGAAATCAGCTTTATATACTTATATATGTATGAATACATGATCCCGAATGGGAATTGGTATCCTTCCGAAGTGTTCTAGAATAAGAAAATAAATATATATAAATAAATAAATTGATTCATTTATATTGGTTTATATAAAATAGAATGCAGGTAATGTCCGAATGTATTTCTGATAGAAAATGAAGAGCTCCACATAAAAATCCATCAGCCGTTCGGAGGCAGCTTGTAGGTCCATCCATTGGTTGGTGTACACCACAAATGGCTTGCGAAGCTCGGCCGAAAAACGCTTCAGCGGCTACAAATCTCCAATTGCATATTAGAAAACAGAAGGAAAGATGAAGAATAGAAGGAGAGAGCATTCCTATAGGCTACTTGAAAACGTAGAAAAAATGCTACAAGATATTGCTCATATAGAGAGTTTTCAGTATATCAGCAATACTAAATAAAAGTGCTTCCTCATTTTTAATTCGCTTTTCAAAAGAGCTGAGGTAAGCACCTCCATTCTGAAGACTCCAAAAACGGTCATTCCTCAGTACAATCAACCAAACCATCAGGGGTCAGTTTGCCAGTTGTATTGAAGATTTAGATTAATGTTTATAGTTTAGGTAAGGTTAGGTTGAAGGCATAGGTATATACTCTCAAGGAGGCACTGAAATGATACAAGTTTTGTTATTGTTAATTTAATTTGCTTCCAATTGCGATGTTCCAACTTACAGATCGCTTATATCTAGATTTCGCTTTTAGAAGAGCTTGTTCGACAGATGTTTCGAGTTGAAATGGGAAGCGATGGAATAAGAGAGAAGTTAAAATGCCACAGTTGGCTGACAGGGATAAGGTTCGAAACTTCAAAACAGGGACATACTAATCTAGGAATAAGAAAGATGACCTGAGGCCGATATCCAGACGATACTTGGTTCGTAAAGAAAAAAATTCTCCAACCTGCTTATTGAAAGTGATACAGAAATAAAGGCATAGGAGATGGCCCAGCAGAAGCCGCAATCAATGAGAATGGTATAGACGAAATATCTCCTAACATGAAACAGAATCAAGTCTTTACCAGGACGGATAAGTTATATCAGAAACTGATTCACGATTCCCAAATTCCCTAGACTAGTAAGCGCTTTCCGAAGTTGTCTAAATTACTTTTTAGTTTTAATGGAATACAACACAAAATTGTTAGACATTGTTTTGATTGGAGTTTTCAAAAAGAAATACTCCACAACTTCCCTTTTAAAATTCAATGAAAAATATTAAAATTCAATTAACTGGTTTACAAATGTTGTCTGCTGAAATAAAAAAAAAATCTCTCACACTTTTCTACTAAAAAAAATTCAGACCCTACCGTACAATCCACCATATTTGGCCAACTGACCCATACTTTGGAAGAACTGCACATGCATGGCTTTATTGAATATTTAATAAGTTGTTATTTAAATTTAAATATCACTTATAAAATGGCTTATCAAATAATAGCATAGAATTTAGATTCCTATTAAAGAAAAATAAACAGGAAGTGTGTGCCACGCTTATAACCAAAGCGGTAAAAATGCAGGGCTTAGCATATTAAGTAGCGCCAACTAACTGTTTAACATAAACAAACAAAAAAAAACAGCTAGCAGACAATGCTGAGAACATAGTCTGAGGGCAACATAAAATAGCAGCTACCTGTGGCACCTGTTGTTTACTAACGCCTATGCGTGGTAAAGAGGTGGTCATGCTTTTATTATAATGCGCACTTGTCGACATTTCTTTTTTTTATTCTTTTGGCATGCTTTTTGTTTAATGCACACGCGTCACAACGGAAATGCGACAACCTTCTGTTTGCCTGTATACAAATAACAAAAAAAGTGTCATTAGTGCAAGCGACAAATTGTGACCATTCATGGTGGCAAGGAGGAGCTAGCGGTAAACAATGAAAATGTGGCGCATACAAACTGTTTAGTTTTGGGCCAAACATTTATAATTTTTTTTTATTTTATTTTATTTTATTTTATTTTATTTTTTTATTTTATTTTATTTTATTTTATTTTATTTTATTTTATTTTATTTTATTTTATTTTATTTTATTTTATTTTATTTTATTTTATTTTATTTTATTTTATTTTATTTTATTTTATTTTATTTTATTTTATTTTATTTTATTTTATTTTATTTTATTTTATTTTATTTTATTTTATTTTATTTTATTTTATTTTATTTTATTTTATTTTATTTTATTTTATTTTATTTTATTTTATTTTATTTTATTTTATTTTATTTTATTTTATTTTATTTTATTTTATTTTATTTTATTTTATTTTATTTTATTTTATTTTATTTTATTTTATTTTATTTTATTTTATTTTATTTTATTTTATTTTATTTTATTTTATTTTATTTTATTTTATTTTATTTTATTTTATTTTATTTTATTTTATTTTATTTTATTTTATTTTATTTTATTTTATTTTATTTTATTTTATTTTATTTTATTTTATTTTATTTTATTTTATTTTATTTTATTTTATTTTATTTTATTTTATTTTATTTTATTTTATTTTATTTTATTTTATTTTATTTTATTTTATTTTATTTTATTTTATTTTATTTTATTTTATTTTATTTTATTTTATTTTATTTTATTTTATTTTATTTTATTTTATTTTATTTTATTTTATTTTATTTTATTTTATTTTATTTTATTTTATTTTATTTTATTTTATTTTATTTTATTTTATTTTATTTTATTTTATTTTATTTTATTTTATTTTATTTTATTTTATTTTATTTTATTTTATTTTATTTTATTTTATTTTATTTTATTTTATTTTATTTTATTTTATTTTATTTTATTTTATTTTATTTTATTTTATTTTATTTTATTTTATTTTATTTTATTTTATTTTATTTTATTTTATTTTATTTTATTTTATTTTATTTTATTTTATTTTATTTTATTTTATTTTATTTTATTTTATTTTATTTTATTTTATTTTATTTTATTTTATTTTATTTTATTTTATTTTATTTTATTTTATTTTATTTTATTTTATTTTATTTTATTTTATTTTATTTTATTTTATTTTATTTTATTTTATTTTATTTTATTTTATTTTATTTTATTTTATTTTATTTTATTTTATTTTATTTTATTTTATTTTATTTTATTTTATTTTATTTTATTTTATTTTATTTTATTTTATTTTATTTTATTTTATTTTATTTTATTTTATTTTATTTTATTTTATTTTATTTTATTTTATTTTATTTTATTTTATTTTATTTTATTTTATTTTATTTTATTTTATTTTATTTTATTTTATTTTATTTTATTTTATTTTATTTTATTTTATTTTATTTTATTTTATTTTATTTTATTTTATTTTATTTTATTTTATTTTATTTTATTTTATTTTATTTTATTTTATTTTATTTTATTTTATTTTATTTTATTTTATTTTATTTTATTTTATTTTATTTTATTTTATTTTATTTTATTTTATTTTATTTTATTTTATTTTATTTTATTTTATTTTATTTTATTTTATTTTATTTTATTTTATTTTATTTTATTTTATTTTATTTTATTTTATTTTATTTTATTTTATTTTATTTTATTTTATTTTATTTGATTTGATTTTATTTTATTTTATTTTATTTTATTTTATTTTATTTTATTTTATTTTATTTTATTTTATTTTATTTGATTTTATTTTATTTTATTTTATTTTATTTTATCTTATTTTATTTTATTTTATTTTATTTTATTTTATCTTGTTTTATTTTTTTTTTTACTAATTTTTTGTTATATTGTCTTTATTTACTTTTGTAAAAAAATTTCGATATCTAGTCTTTGCAACTATAGACAGACGCATACAGCTTACTTGGTAGTACATTGGTTCATACATTACCAATAAGCCATGCTTAATTACTTACCCAAGCCGCCTTTTACTATCCACGCACGTGACAACCCCACCACGGTAAGTCAGTCGCTGTACATTCGCCGGTGCTTTCAGTGACTTTCAAAGCCCATTGCCGTACAAGCCGCGTTTTGTGGGCTAATCCTTCAATTCTTCGCATTTTGAACGCATTAATAAAGTAATTAACGTTTTTGCCTTCTGCTATTTCTGCATTTACTCCTTTTACCTCTAAGACTCTTAGACACCTTGCCGTCGTTATTGCGCTACTGCAGAACTCATTAAAATGTGCGACCATAAAACCAGCTACAGTTGAACGTCTAATGGATGGCGAGTTATTAGAATTATGGCATAACTGCATTGGCTATTTTCTTTCACCGGCGTATGGAGTTTATGGAAAATAAGTATGCATGTGTGTGTGTATGCAACGTGCAAATATGGCATGACTTTGAAGTACACCGATCGCACGCTTTAGCTTTTAATGTCATTTATTAGCCGTGTTTTTTTTTTTCTAAGCATAAACATCGTAAATATGTATGTCAGTATATATGCATGATACAAAATTATATGATACTTCAGTGATTTATTATGATTCTAAATTAAGTTATATAACTGTTTCGAAAGTTCAAGGAAAAACCAAATAGTATTTTGAAGTTATATAACTGATATAATTAGAAAGAAATAAACTTAAAAAAACGAACACGAAAATAAAAACTGTATGAAGTGATCATAAATTTTGAAAGCAAATGAGTTAGTTGGAAGTAAGATCTGAAATATTTCGAAAAAAACAAGGTTTTTCAGTTCGGTGTAAATTGAAAAGTGCTAAGCCTGATCCTTCTACCTACAGCTGAACTTTACTACCCAATGGTGGTTTCCCTCTTCTTCTGCTTTCAGCGGTAGATATAGCTTCAAAAACCTTTAAGCCTGGAGAGCTTTTTCCATTCGAACCCATGGCTAAGCCCGTAGTGGCGGTACTTTAATAGCTGAACTGTAAAGATGCTGAGGTATATCTCGTACAACTCATCGTTTTATCGTTTGCGGTATTTGTCGTCGTCAATAATTATAAGCAAAGTGCACAAAAACTTTTCTCAAGGACTTCTTTATGCCGACTGAGTGGACATTGCCTACGACATAGCAGATTAGGAAGGAATAGAGCCCATTAGGAGAGGAATTTTCTTCTCAAGTAACCACTCAGTCCCAATAAGCACCCAAAGGCAAGAGTGACGCTTCAAAGTCGGCTATCAATAGCAGCTTGGGACGGGGGATATATATCATTTTGCTTTCGTTCTCTAGCAGACCCATTCGCCACCTTCCATATCCAGTCTGCAGAGAGCCCAACCCGCAGGCGTTTTCTTAGACCAATGATGTGAATATCATCAATCTTATGCAGGATTTAGCTGGAGAGAAGGGATACTGAGCCAAAAGCTCAGTATTTGGAACCTTCTGTGAGTCACCTTACCACTTTTAATGAAGTTTTCGTGCATTACTCCTATCGGCTGCTTTTGAAGTTCACTAGGAGAAGACAATTCTCAAAACCAGTACTTTCGTTGAGAACTATACATAGATAGATAGCTTCAAGTACTGTTCCACGGTTGTCTTTTACTGAGTTTCTGATGGCTGTTCTCATTAAAAAAGAGCGTGAACCGGATGCGTATCTTTAATGTGGCAAGATACTAATTGGAGTAGATGTTAGCACTTCGGAACGTACGCCTTTTGTGAAGGCATGCATTTCGTCAAGAGGCAATAAGATCAATTAGATTACGAGTTTTTTAATCCAAGGGAAGCTAAGTAGTCCTTTGAATTGTCTTATGCTGGCATCTGATATCGCTCAGATCTAGTAGCGGAAGCTTCATCCTCTTGTCCATGGTCCTTTTTTTTCTAGGTGCGTGAACGCAAATCAGCGGCATGTTGAAGAAATTCGATTTGATGGAGATTATGACTCAGATTCCTCCCATAGGACTCCCTTATATGTCACAAGAAACTACTTGTTTCCATACCTTTTCCATTTATCGCTATATTCGGACGTTGGTAATGTCGGCCTTTAATCTTACGAGCACATCACCAGCGACACACTCCCAATTAGGAGGTCGGACATCTCAAACCCAGTGCACAACGTTGCTCCGTTAGTAAATTTTGATTTTGGACACATTTATACCATATAGATATATAGCGGCACGTCTGGTCTAAGGCTGACGTCTACTCACAGGTGCTCAAAAAGACTCTAGCGAGCCGTTGTGGCTCCACAGAAGCTCCTTCTTTTTTTCAGACTGTGCTACTAGAACGCATGAGTAGGAATTGGATATTGCTTTGCAACAGTAACTGACTACTCCAAATTACACCCCTGAAAGCCTCAATGCTGAGCATTTATTTTTATTCGAATTACCAACTTGACACTTTTATTTCTTCTAGCAAAACTTAATTGCAATTAAGTCCTGTGTGACCACTTCACAACTTTGTCTCTACCATTTGTATTTTGATTAACTGTCATACCTTATATGTACTTGTGTATTAATTAACAATCATATGTATTTCTTTTATTATATTTACTTTTTTATTTTTATTTTTATTTTTATTTCTCTTTTTCCATTAGTTAGTCTGACTATTGCATTTTAATAAACATCAAGTCAATTAAAAGCGTCATTTGAAATAAATATCATCAAACATTCATATTTCATTTATTTAATAATATGTTTACTATTGTTTATTTACCAGTATATATGTATGTACATATGTATTTGCATAATTCGCAAGCATATTTCCATTTATCAACATCATAAATTGTCATTCATAATCTACCTATGTATGTATGTATGTATATATGTATGTATGTACATTACCAGCGCTGGCGGTTTGCTGCCGCTTGCCACTGATGGCCGTGCAATTAGAAGAGATAAACGCCGCAGTGAATAGCATCTTGTGCAATTTTATCAAATGGTTGCATATATCTACTTACTTCCAATCATTTAAAAGCAAATACATATGTGTGTATGCATGTAAATAAATATATATACTTGTGACTTTTATAAATAAATTGTCAAAGTCAACACTTTACAATACAGCGACAGACACAATTCGCAGGCAAAATGTCATTCATACGAGTATATTCATGAAATACAACAAATCATTAGTTATAAGTTAATAATAATAACGTAGTAAGTATTTGCGAATATAATGTCAAGAACATACATACATACATATGTATTCATAAATATATACATAATGCATTTGAGCACTCATGTGCTTCATACAGTTTATTTATAAACAACTTTGTCGAGAAAAACGTGCGGAAAATTCCTTTGGACATGTCAACTAAGCATGAGCGTATGTGTTTCCCTGTAGGAAATGGCAGGATTATTCCAAAAAACAGTGTATACACGTATATATACTATCTTAGTTTTTTAAAAAATTTATTGGTAATACATTGGCACATTGCCTAAAGCATAAAATCAAAATTCTATTTCCGCAAGAAAATCTCATAAGCTAATATTACACTCCTTATGAAAATGCACTACAATTCTCAACCAGTTTGCAGTAAAGATGTTTTTGTTAAAAATTAACATAAAACACGATTTAATGTATAGAAAAAGCATGAGAACTACTGATATTAATAGGCTGGATATGTACAAATTCGAAAAAATGTGGTAAGTAAAGAAAAATGTTAAGCAAGAGAGAGAACTAACAATAAATATGGTATATTTTCGACAACTAACGTTAACAAATTTTTTATATAACTCGAGAAAAATTCTTGATCACAAAATTATGATCATTTTTTCCTCATAACTGCACATTGGGTTGTTGAAAAATATTTAACTTCAAATATTCTTCTCATTAGCATAACCTGATTTTTTTTTAACGTGGGGTTTACAATGAAGCTCTTTTCTTTGATTTATACCCACCCAGCAGTTCCTACATGATTTCTAGTAAGTTTAGTTTGCCATTTCATAATGAATATGCTTACTCCGGAGCAACGTTTGCAAATCGTATTACCAGTATAATGGTTCGATATTCTATCGACATATTCTTACTTTAATGGAGAGATCCGCATCCTCAAAGATGCCGTACAGTGCGCACCAAAGACTGCTGTGGGGCAGAGTAGCGAAGAAGACCCGAATGAGTTCATCCCCCATTGCGGGCAACAATTGGAACTGTACCCATTCACTTTCTGAAAGATTTTTCGGATGGCCCGATAATAGATTGTTGTCTTGCAGGCTGCATAACTCGTGCAAGAATTGAAGCCGAACGGGCTTTCAAGCACGTTGGACATTCGATAAATGAGCCCTAAACGAGATGGCCAGCGATCCAGATTTTCACACGATAACTTTGTTCAGTGAGGAAGCTAACTTTTGGTGGAATGGGTGAACTAATGAACAAAATTGTTGCATTGGCAGTCAATACATCCTCTAAAAGTCATTGTTTGGTATAATCTATGGGCAGAACGAACAAATCATTGGTCGATATTTCTTCAAAAATGAAATCTTTCATAATGTCACAATCAGTGAAGAATACCTCCGAGCTATGATTAATGACTTTTTCACGTCGGAATTGTAGAATGTTGACGACCTTTGATTCCAATGGCGCTAAAAGCCATGCAGCTTTTGGCGAGGGCATTATTTTGCGTCATGGGCATATGGCATGGCCTCCAAGATCAAATTATTCAGCTTAGGTATCAGGAGAGGTTTTAATCCAGATGATGTGCTAGATTAATTATTGGCATGTTGACTACGTGGATTCTAATGATGGAACAACAAAAGCGACCAAAAGCTCTTAATATGAATAATATTCGCTGAGAAACCATTAAAATTTTTCAAGGTACGGAAAAAATGTGGTCATAACCTTACATATTCACTTTGGTCTGGAACGAGTGAACATTAACCCGGCGAAACCCACTGTATGCATAAATCGTTAATTTCTGCTTCGATGTTATGAATGTTTCGCATAACGTAACGAAAGGGCGCATGAAATTGTTTGGATTGCAATTTAACATCACCATAATTTTCTCTGAAGGGGTCACACGTTCCCGCTTATGGTCGAGAGTGAACGAATTGCTGTCTCTTCAAATTTTCATAAAAGGCGAGTAGTATCAGCTCAGCTATAATGTCTACAGTATATCCACCTTCTTGCATTATCATTTCCTGAATTTTATCCACAATTTCTTACTCCTTTCAGTGATCAGAATATTCGGCGTCTCTTGACCCAGTACGATAACAAAGGAACTCAGTAAACCTCTGTTTGACCATGAACCGCAGTATAACCATGGTATTTCCCTTCGCCTTTCCTTGATTTTGGTTATGGTCTTTTACTTTTAATCACTTTTTCATTTTAGTTAAAATTCATGAAGTAAAAGAATCCCCAAGCTGTTCCCTTACCGGAGATTTCTAATTTAATACTACAATTCTAAATCAATTTAATTTCCTACAGGGCATGCGTCATAAGTTTGCATCAACGTAAAAAAGAGAAGAAGAAAAAAAAAGAAACAAAAACAAAGAATTAACACGCGTAAAAGTTGATTTCTGCTCGGGCGATGTTAGTTTAGTGAAACGTTTGCAAATATTTTTGCCCCTTCTCAAGATAAACAAATTGCGCGTTAATTTTTTCTTACAAAAGGCAATGTGAATGAGTGAATATACTATAATAATAAGGAATTCTTGTTTCCACAAATACTACTCAGATGTATGTACATACTATATATGTATATATACACCTAGGTATATGCATCCAATCTGCTCATAGCTGCATGTGCATATACCATTTCTTATATGTACATATGTATTATATATAGTATATTTTCTTTTTTTTGCTGCAGAAATTGCTATTTTCTGTTCGAGTAGACTTGAGGGCGACATCTGGTGGACATATTTACAGCAATGGTAATGAACTTGAGATCTATAAATAAAAATTTGATTGCAGCAGTATGGAATATCAACAGTTTGTGTAAGAGTCTGAAATGAAAAATTATGGTAAATAACAAGATTCGGTAAAGAGTTCTCTTTGACGGGCGGACGGTTGGAAAAGCAAGCATGTGCTAATATGAGTAAAAATTGAGCACTATCAATCCATGTACATAGGTACATACATATATTTCATTCCTCAAGCCAATATATAGTGAAAAAACTGAAGAGGTACCTCTCTGCCCCCTTTCCCTTTGCACCTATAAAAATAATAATATTTCTCTTACTATGTGGATTTATTCTGAAAAAAAGGAACACCAATTAGAAATAGATATAGAGATTGATAATATTAAGCCAAAAAAAGCTTATAGCTTATACCCTACAAACTCTCAACCAGAGAAGAAAAATTCAACTCAACAACTAATCATCTAGTTGAATAATCATATGAGTAAAGTACATAAATAACTTTGTATGGACTCGTTCTATAAGAAAGATTTTTCAATAATTTAAAGGTTGGTCTTAACGAAGTTTGAACCCATAACCTTACTCACAGTATACATACTGCTGTCCACAAGACTACTACGATGAAAACAACTCTGTGGAGATTTTGAACCGACTCCCACGAAGATTAATAAGAACCCCGGAAACATACTCGAGCTGTCTTGTACGATCCAAGTAATTGTATCAGAAACGAGATCCAGTTATTAAAGCATTTGAATACCGCAACATGTGAATTCCTAAAATATTTAAGGTAAGCAATGCCAACCCGTAGTACATTGACTTCCTAGTGGTATGCTTCTCATACAAGACACATGTAGATAGTTGTCGACGGTCGTTTCATAAAGTTTCACTAGAAGTGGTAAATCCACTCTAGGAAAGTTTTTGGAAAACGCATTTTTTTTTTTTGTTGCTCAAAGGTACTTTTGGGTCCTGGAAATGATATGCAATTGCTTTTAAAGTGAAACAAATATTTCAAATAGCTGAACTTTTTATTTTGCTGGAGCCACTCAAAGCGAGAACAATGAAAACTTTAAACGTGTTTTTCTCAAAATCACATTTTTCAAACTGGGAGGACAGATTATTCGGACCCTATTGCCTTGATTTAACGTTCATTTGCAAAGAACAACATATCATAGAAGTTACCTCCCGGTTAAATTGAAATCTTGTCAGATTATTTTTATGGTTCCTGCCAAAGGTTTTTGACCTATTCAAAAAAATCTTAGTTAAGGTTCGATTTACTTGATATTCGGCACTTTGGAGAGAAGTGTACTCGGGACTGTCCTATTCGAAAAAATCGTGTTTATCATTAGATTTAGTAGAAGCTCGTAGCATATATAGGTGGCTCATTTTCAGATTAGCAGGAAGACCACTATTTTCACCGGAGAGTGGACCAGGGATTGACCTTTTCGAAAAGAAATAGTAGTTATGTTTCGTTTCACTCAAAATTTGGTACAAAGAAGCCTTTAGCTAAGATTAACAGGAAGACTACTCTCCTCATCAGGAGGTGAACCAGGGACTAACCTACGTGTATACGAAAGAATGGTATATATGATTTTCTCGAAATCCGGCAGTTTGGTAATTTTTTTTGTTTTAATTAGCAGGAAATCTAATCTTTCTTCCGGGAGGTGGATCGATATATTTGGTCTAGTAAAAAATAATACATTACTTTTGAATAAAATTTAAGGTTTTATTTACCATAGTTAGAAAGATCCGATTTAAGTCAAATATGCAACGTTTTGTGCCATAACTTATTGCCATTTTGAAGGTAATTTCATTATGCCTCTCTTATAGAAGCCCTCGTTCCTATTGGCAAATTGAGACAGTCGATTTTCTCAAGCCTCTCTTGAAGCGAATTTTTCACCAGCAAAATTGTACGCCATGGATAGGAACAGATGGTAATCACTTGGTGCCAGGTATGGACTATAAGATGGATGCATAAGAACCTCCCAACCAAGCTCAGCGTGAGATACAGATAAATAACCTACACATATGAATAAGTAAATAGTTAGATAAATAATATAATAAAAATCTGCATGTATTGACTTAAATTTTTGCTTAATTAGGAATTTTTTTATGATACTTTGCAATACTAATTGAAATAAAAATTGGACAAAATACAGAAAGCCACATCCATATTATATATGTGTATACAATTCTTATATCCACCCTTCCTGAATTAAGGTCATAACGAGTAGGTATGCATGTAATCTCAAAATTCCATTTTTTGCTAATTTTAAATTATCATAAGTAAGATTTCCTTTGAAGCCAATTTAAATGTATGTATATACATCGGTAATCGCTAATCTCAGATTTATTAACAAACAAAATGCCGGTCGAAATGCGTCTGACAGTCAACATGAAAACTGTTTTAAGAAATGACAAATCATCGAAGATGATTGCAAATGATAGAGAAGAATAACAAATTTCGAAATGCAAGTAAAAAATCCAAAAGGAATCTCACTTACATGAATTGCAGTACAGTGAGAAAATTACTGTATATTACAGATGTATGTACATACCTACCTTAACGGTTGTGCGGTAACAATGAAGACTCATTAGCCTCCTTTTCACTCACTAAAAACTGAAAGAAGCAAAAAAAAATCGAAATTTTCAACAAATGACACATTTTTTTCGCGCATAACGTAAGCAAGGAAGTAATGAGCAAAGGTATACAGAACATGAAATGCTTGTAATTTTTACAAAAACATATGTGTGCATATATGTACATATATTGATTTACTGAAAGAATGCAATGCTTTGCGCAGGTATTCATATGTATGTAGATATGTATGCATGTGTGTAATGCTCTCCCGCCGTTATGTCAAACATTTAAAATGTACAAATTTCTGTTATGTCATTTTGACAGTTTCTTTTACAACAATACCATAAAAATGAGGAAAATTCAAGCAGCTAGAATGGAGAAATTCAACTTAATCTTTTTATTGTAACATACATACATTTGTATATGTACATATATGCATACGAGTGCATGTAACCTTTGTAACGTGTGCGCTTACAAATAATTTACGTAGAAAAAATATGTATGTACATATGTATGTACGTATGTTTGCTTGCAAGATTTTTACCTTGTCATTGTGACAGCACATCCACCAAGTCTTGTCCAGCCTAAGCGTGTTTGATAAATGACATTACAACGGTGTTTGTGTCAGTTGAGAAATTTTCAATGGTGATGAACAGTGCAGATTAAGATACGCTGTAATATATATAGGGAATTCCTTGATATGTGTTATAAGTGCATACATACATATGTACATACCTACTCGCACATACCTATGTATGTATTATAGTTTTATTTATTGAAATTGTTTTTTTTGTACTACGCCACAAAAATCTTTCACATGATAAAAAAATTAGAAAATAGTTTTTGTTGCTGTAAAGAGAAAATTGTTCATAGCTCAAGTGCAATTAATTGATTAAATGCATCCAATAGTCGCCCAGCAGAGTCGGTAATACGATTTCGCTCCACTTTCACTCTTCTTCCTCTTCTTTATTGACGTTGGCTTACGCGATAATAGCCGAAACCAAATATTAGCGCGCCATTCCTTTCTTCCTTTCGCTGTCTGGCGCCAGTTGGAAATACCAAGTGATGCCAGGTCACTCTCCACCTGACACTTCCAACGGTCTTCCTCTTCCTGTGCTTCCACCTGCGGGTGCTGCATGGAATACTTTCAAAGCTGTAGTGCTTTCATCTATTCGGACGACATGATCTAGCCAGCGCAGCCACTGTCTCGTCATTCGCTGAACTATGTCAATATCATCGTATAGCTCGTACAGCTCATCTTCTGCGCCATATAGTTGGACCGATTGTAGAGTTTGGTTTTCGTTCACCCAAAGAGGTCTTTACTTTTCAATTGCCTACTCAATCCAAAGTAGCACCTGTTGGCAAGAGTGATACTGCGCTAGATTTCCCGTCTGAGGTTATTATTAATGTTAATGCTGGTCCCTAGATAGACAGGAGATATTTTTTCTTGCCCTCATTCACTACGGGACCCATATCCTTCGCTTCCTTATCCAATCTGGAGAAAGCATTACTCACTGCGCGGTTGACTTCACTGGCCATCGCTGGCAACAATTGACACTGTGATCATCAACTTGCAAAATTCAACTCGTGCAAGAATTGAATCCGAACGGCTAACAAGCGCGCTGCACGTTCGGTGAATGGGTCCAAATGAGATGATCACTGATCCCGACTTTCACAAAGATATGTTTTTTAAACACCGATACATTCTCAAAAACTTGCTGTTTGGTGTGCTCTATGAACCCATTATTCCCGGTCGATATTTCTTCAAAAATAAAGCTGGTCATAATTTTACGGTCAATGGGAAAGCTATAGAGCCATGATTAGTGACTTCTTCGTGCCTAAATTGGGCGATGTTGATGTGGACGACACTTGGTTTCAACAATATAGCCCTCCATATGCCACACAGCGAACGAAACAATCAATTTATTGAAAGAAACTTTTGGTACGTACTATTTTTTTGGGGTTATGTGAAGTCGCTTGTCTACGAAGATAAGCCTGAGATGATTCACGTCTTGGAATACAATATTCGGTGGGTTTTTGCTGATATACAACCCCAATGGCTGCAAAAATGGATCGAAAATTAGTCCACTCAGCTGGAAGATATTCAAGCCAACCGTTTATAGGTCACAGAGAATGTTAAATTTTTTTTAAGAATATGAAATTATGTAAACATTTTCCTTCATTTATTTGCAGCACATTTAGTTTAATAGTAGAGAAATATCTTCATTGGGCAAAAGTCGCATTGAAGGAGCTAAGAAAATATTCTGAGGAATAAAGATTTTTAGTATATAAGCTTTCTGCAAGAATATCATGCCACTATAATGAGTTGAAAAGTCCCGGGCTTAACAAAGAAAACGAGTTTGTTCAAAGTTGGCTTTACTCAGTTATATTTTATCTTCCCCAAGAATCTAAACACAATCATTCCAGCGTGGTTGTCACTTTTCAATAGCACTTTTGTAGTTACTTAATTTTTTCGCTCAAATAGGGTTTTGTTTCAATGATAACCTCTTCAATCGGGCGATGTCTCTAAGGGTATGAACTACTTCAAGTCGCTGACAACTAATTCTACGGAGTAGGTGAGAGTAATTGAAAATTTAATTCATGCAGTTTTGCTTTGGTTTGATTGACTAATGAAA
>JAWMAG010000041.1:12797500-12852500 GCA_037013455.1 Ceratitis rosa
GCGTAGAGGTTTCTGCTCTGTTTTTTAGTTTGACCAAGTACTACTTGGTCTATGACCAACTGCTCTTTACATCCCTGTGATGATCTTATGCAGCCTTTCTGCTCTTCTGCAATCAAGTTGTTTGCTTCAATGTGCTCATAAAAGATGTTGGATATACAAGCTGTTAGCATTTTATAGATAACCGGGAGACATGTGATTGGTCTGTACATGGACGGCTCGACTGAGTTACTGCTTTTTGGTATCATATAGGTTGTACCTAAGGTAAGGAACTCAGGTATTTCTTCCTCACCGGTAATTGTCTTTGTAAAGATCTCAGCGATTTTTGCATGAGTACACGATAGTTTCTTGAACCAGTACGCATGTAATTTATCGCATCCCGGGGATTTCCAATTGTGAAGCTTCCTGGTAACACTGTAGATTTGCTGAGAGCTGATGGATGAGAATTCAGGTGTTGGAACATTAGAGTACTTGTTTTTCATGTCTGATATCCAACTTGCTGATGGGTTGTGCCTTTATTTTATTTTATTTTATTTTATTTTATTTTATTTTATTTTATTTTATTTTATTTTATTTTATTTTAATTTATTTTATTTTATTTTATTTTATTTTATTTTTTTATTTTGTTTTATTTTATTTTATTTTATTTTATTTTATTTTGTTTTATTTTATTTTATTTTATTTTATTTTATTTTATATTATTTTATTTTATTTTATTTTATTTTATTTTATTTTATTTTATTTTATTTTAAATTATTTTATTTTGTTTTATTTTATTTTATTTCATTTTATTTTATTTTATTTTATTTTATTTTATTTTATTTTATTTTATTTTATTTTAAGTTATTTTATTTTATTTTATTTTATTTTATTTTATTTTATTTTATTTTATTTTATTTTATTTTAAGTTATTTTATTTTATTTTATTTTATTTTATTTTATTTTATTTTATTTTACTTTGTTTTATTTTATTTTATTTCATTTTATTTTATTTTATTTTATTTTATTTTATTTTATTTTATTTTAAGTTATTTTATTTTGTTTACTTTTATTTGATTTACCTTATTGGCTAATTTAATGTAATTTTAGGTTATTATGTATATTTTTTCATTTATTTTCTTATTTTATTTTTCAATTCATTTGAGTATAGTGTATCTAGTAAAGGCTTCCAGCCGAAGTCAGTCTTTCTTAGTTTTTATTTAAATATCCAAAAAAATTAAATATATATACATAGATTTAAATGTAAATACGCACATTAATATATATTGTATATATACTTTGTACACCTTTGGAACTGTGGGTAGCATGAAGAATACGAAGCATACAAACCTTCTTACATACACGTACACGTATGTTTGTACATAAGTGCGCGAAACCATAAAGGCGAGTGTAAGACAGGTAGCCCACAGCCAGTCATGGGCAGCTGACAATCGCATTACGTCGCGCACTAAAAAGATCAATACAAAAAAAAACGAAAAAGCAACAACAAAAACATAACCAAGATAGCATAATATAATGACAACAACGACGGTCAGCATAATCAAGGCGAGGACAAACAAACGGACTCACAAAAAAAGAATTCTGATAAAGAAAGAACACAAATGAAGTGAATATATCAGTGTGTCAGATTCTTTAATATGTACATACATACGTACATACACATTATTGTATGCATACGTACATTGAAATGGTCTTGTTCCAACAGCATGGAGCATTAAAATCACGCTTCATGAAAACACCAAGAAGCAGTTTGCCTAAGTTAAAAATGAAATAAAATTTAAAAAGTGTTTCCAGACAAAATTAAAAATATATTAAGGCAAGTGCGAGAGTTCCTACTTCTTCCTATATTCAGAAAAAAAGATGAAGGTCTGCATATTAATCTGTAATCGAATTTTCTACCTAGTGTACGGATTTTTAAGGAGAGCGTGGATATTTATCATAGAAATTATTTTATTTACAGTTGCTCCCAAAGAATGGATATTTTTCCTAAAATATTTCATCATACTCCTGTGCTAGTGACATGAACTGCTTACCCTTGGCTAGAGAAAATATCAGATGTGGAGTTTAAAGATATTTAATGTGGGTCGAAAGTAGGGAGAATTAAAAAAAAGTCTGAAATGGAAAGAAAATCTTGGAGTTGCATCTGTAAACTCAGTTCTGGGAGAGTTCACTGTCTCCATCGAAAACTGCACATGAATGGGAGCTCCATATGCACCAGTTGCTGTTGTTGTTGTTGTAACCGCAAAAATAATCTCCAAATTGGTGTTTTGGGAATGTTGCGGGAGTGACAGTCCTTGGCGGGATAAAAATCCGGGTCGTTTCGGTATAAAGACCCGACTGTCGACCCGACTATTGGATTTTAGTCGCCTCTTAGGACAGGCATGCCTTACCGCGGGTAAAATGACAATAAATTATATTTTTCAATAAATAAGAAAATTGGTAGTTTCAAAATTCCGGGTCTTTCTAAACATATATTTATCGTTCGTGCTTAAACGCAGCTTGTTGATATTCCCAGTTTTTTATTAGTACTTAAATATGTAACCTGATAAAAGCGCTACAGAAATTTATCGAAAACTTTCTCTGTTTTCTGTATTAGTGTTGAATCCACTGAATGTCAGAAGCCAGGACTGAAGGCCCGAAAATGTGTCTTAAATATTTGGTTTTTAATAAACCTAGCTGCTGACAATAGTCCTGTAGAGATCAGGTTCCTGAATGAAGATGACATCTTGGACGCTCAAGTAGCTGATTTGATGACATTTAAGCTGAATGATTAATTTCCATAACTACGAGTTAAATGTATCGTACCTAGGCCTGGGAATAATCGAATTCAAAAAGGTTCCAATCCATACTTAGATGAAAAGCTTGAGAATAAGAAAGGGGAGTTGAAACTCACATACAATGAAAAATATTTGAAAACTCTCATGAAGGCGTTTTTGTTGTAGTAGAAGTATTAAAATTTCTAAGCCGCAAATTACTCACTTTGGAGCAACACTTCCTTATTTCAAACTGAATAAAAAACAGAAAATCACGACGGCTGTTCGAAAGGCATGGAATTATATTCATTAATAGACATGGGATTTATTGAATCGAGTAAAATGTTATTAGGCCGTCGGGAAACTTTTGAACTTTTTAAAACGTGTTGCTACTCCTCCCAAAATTTAACAAAATTCTCGGAATCTATTATGCTGAACTGGATTTCCGACAAACCTTCATGGTTGCCGGAATTAAGAGAGTTTTGAGAGTCAAGCTACAAGCCATGTTACGGGTCACAGATTAGCTGCGAAAAAACATTAGACCCCGAACGTAGAAGAGCATCGCGAAATAAAGAAGAACCAGGATTTGACAAATACAACAGGAATACACGGACCCTTAGTAATATGCAATTGATGGAAGCCCAAGAAAGGATAAAGGCTGGAAATGGTAAGCACAGACCGCCGGATTACTGAGATAGTTTTCAGCAAAAATTGTGGTTAAAAAGAAACCAGCAGAGCTAAGTAATACCAAAGAAAAAGATTTAAAGATCTACTATGATCGCCATGTACTATTAATTACAAAATATTAATTAATACCTGGTCTACACGATCATTGTGGGAAACGAAATATTTGATGAGATTGCGCTTTTGACTGGCGACGAGCCGGAACAGGTCTTACAAAAATGCCAAAAATTCTGTGCCAAACGCGCTGAGGGCAGATCAGCGCTGAGGGCAGATCAGAGCGAGTTTGTATGATTGAATGACCTGCAGGACTGCCAAGATCATGTACAAAGGTAGTGCAGGAAAATACACTCAGTTTTTTACCAAAAAAATCGAAAGGTTTGCACGACCGTTGAAAGCATAATGACTGGCGACAATCTGTTGATGTCATATGGAAGGACAATACTGACAGTCTATGAGTGAAAGTGATATAAGCAAGTAATGCTTGGATGTAGAATTGAGCGAGACGTTAAAGGAAATTATCTTATGGCCTTGTCAGAAACACGAATAAACCATGTAGGTGTTTTACTGCTCAGAGAACTAGCAGAAGTCTCAAAACTAGACAACATCCTATTCAGACATATCAAATTGGCCAAAGCAATAAATCATTGAGCTAAGGGCAGGTCAGTGTACAGCCAGTGCGATATAAACTAATCTAGCATAAAAGGAACTATAGGCATATACATATCGGCTGTAGAATGAACTGCAGGAAGTTTTCCTTATAGTCGACTGGCAATATTTACTCTCACTATCATAAGAACAGTACTTTCCTGATATTTCAGACACTTTGAACTACATCTGTGGTAGTTGTGCTTTGATGTCGTCGACTCAGCTTCATAACCTTCCAAATCTGTCCACAAAACTACAAAATTTTCACGGACGCACGCACGGGCTTCAATTTAAGACAGCTCCTACTGTGTTTTGGACCTTTCCTCGTGGTACACACAAATGCCAGCCTTCATATGACTAGTTCAACTGCAGTTAAACTCCTCAGCACGCCATACATACACTCGTTGCTTCTCAATTACAGCAATTGCAATTAATATCCATCATGTTTGCACCACATTATCCTAGCATCAAAACAAAAATATTCTGTTGAAGGCAGTAAACATTAAAAATAAAAACAAATAAATTTTAAAGCAAAAAAAAAAAAAAAAAAAACAAAACAAAATCTTGATTGTTGAGGAGGCTCTGTGCTCTGTGACAGCCTTGTTGCATGCAAGTCGTAGAATAAAGAATAAAGAAATGATGCGCTGAAGACAAACCAAAACAAGTAGATACTCGTACATATGTAGAATATTTCTAATTTGTGGCGCGTGTTGCATGCCAACACAATAATCATAAAACGGTGATTGTAGCCTAAAACGATGCAAATGCATCTACACTCATACACACATACACACACACACAAACATATGTACATAAGATTATACTCGTACTAATAAGCACAAATCGAGTGCTGCTAGAAGGTGAGCTACTACTGCAGCCAAACCAACGCGTGGAGGCAATATGGTATAGCTTGGCAGCGCGCATAATGCAGCATAATGCATAAACTGGCAGATTATTGAGCTTGCCACAATCCAGTGAGAGAGTGAAGAGAGAGTGTGGTGGCAGTTAGTAATAGCCCAACTGCGAGTAAATGCCACACTATATTGCACACAGCTACTGCCCACTTGCTGCAACACGCGCCACACAAACACACACTCACATACACACTAATATATGTGTACGTGCTTGCAACATATTCCCGCGCTACTTCACTCTTACGAGGAGATGCAATCAACTTCATCGTTGTTGCAAGTTGCAAAATTACAAAATTATACAAACAATACATACAAACATACATACACACACACACACGACGCAGTAGCATAGATTATGCGCATTGTGCTCAAGGTGGCAGGCAGCTGCGTCTACAACTGCAACAAAAAAACAAACAAAAACACAAAAAAAAAAGCAGAAACTGAGGGGGTTGGGTTCGGCGTGCCGCGCACTAAGTGGTAAGAAGAGGCAGATAGAACGTTGCAGCAAGTAATTTGAGCATAAAAAAAAGTTGCAAAGAAATCAAGTAAAAGAAGAAAAATTAGAAAGAAAAAAATCAAAATGCATTAGGTGCGCAAAGAAGAGGGAGGGGGGTGAAGAGACAAGACGCTCATACGCTGCAGCGCGGGCGAAGGCAATAAATCGTTGATAGCATCGTAGTTGTGGCAAGCAGTTAGTAGTTGTGGCATGCAAATTGTGCGAATGCAAGCGAGCAAGCAAGTGGGTGGCGGGAGGCTAGAATAAATGGGAGGGGGGAGAAAGAGTGTGTTAAGCATAGAGAAGCTGCAAATGAAATGCAAATCTGTTTACTTGCTGTGGTTTACATACATATGTATGTATACTTATATCATAGTTGAAACCAAGCAGGCTTATTTATGCTGTGCCGTGGAGCAGAGAAAAAAACATTTAGCTGCGTTGCTTGGAAATTCACCTTCAACTTGCTGCTGCTTTTCCACTTTTTTTTATTGTTTTTATCTGTATTATTACTTTGCTGAAGGAGAGCGGGTGCGTGGGGCTCTATTTATGTTTGTATGTATGTGTATATACCATATGTGTATGTTTGTATGGATGGTGCACATATATATGTACGCTGTAATAATCTCGTGCCACACACTGTAGCATGTAATTAAAAATTATGGTTGCCCAACAGGATGAAAATTATAGTTGAAGTTGAAGGATGTTGCAAAAATTTGTGGCTACCGTGGCGATTGAGGGTACAGTGGTTGAGTTTTGAAATTCAAAAAAAAAAATAAAAAACAAAATTTGAAACACTGGAAAGAGGTTTGAGCTCACATTATAGTCATTGAGGCATAGAAAAGTGATTGAAATTGAGTCTCTTGAATCTAACCTTAATCGCAAGTCGAAAACTATACTATATCCATATAAAAGAATTCCAGAGTACCTTCAGTTGAAGCTTTTAACGATATGAACCACTTCCCCTGTACGAGAGGATTAACAAAAGTTTGGTCAGTTGGTCACTTTCAATTTGTTTTTGTTAAATCTAAAAATACCAAACCCTTTGAAATTACTTTATTAGTCTTCCTTTCAAACTTTAGAACGATCGGCTAAAATGGAGACGAGAAAACACCAGATAGCTGAGTATAAGTCAAACGAAATTCCACCACCAACGCAAACAGAAATTCGCCAAGTGATTCTCTTCGGGTTTCGGCGTAGTTTACAGTCAACACAAATTTTCAGTGAATGCCTAATTGCATATGGAACGATAGCACCGTCTTTAAATTCTATTTCTAAGTGGCTCTGAAGATTCCAGACCGAAAATTTTTCGGTAGAGGACGAGCCCCGAGAAGGTCGACCGAAATCTTCCATTGATAACATCACTGTAGTTCTGGGAAGACCCACTATTGACCCAAGAAATGATTGCTAATGAATTGGGTTTGAATGTCATCACTGTATCGCGAATATTATGTAATAATCATTTGGGATATACGTAGAAATCTGCTCAATGGGTACCACGAATTTTAAATGAGGCCCAAAAAGTGGCTCGAGTGCATTTTGATAAATTTTTCCTAAACAAATTCGAAAAAACTCAGCCGTGCAACTTTTAACTAATTTTTTAACAAGAAAATATTGGAGTGTTTCTGCTCTGCAAAGTGTCGTCATAAAATATTTTTTTTTTGAAATTTTTTTCACGATATTTAAACACAACCAAAACACTGTCCGCACTTTAAACTCATTGCCAGTGGCATAAAATATCAGTTGCAAAGGAGTTGTTGCTACACTCTTGTACTGCTACTGCTTCTGCCGCCTATTGTTGCATGATTACAAAGTTGCCTATAAAAAGATGTTGAATAATTGCTTGTTAGAAATGCAAAATACAACAACACAAACAGCTAAAATACAACGCAGGTACAAAATAAGAATAATACAAGTTGTTGTTGTTGCTGTAAGCTCAGCAGCATACGATACATATGTACTCGGCGATTGTAGTACAGTAGCAACAATAATGACATGTCTGATAACAGCATCGATTGTGGCGGCACTTGATGCTGGTAATGGTGGCAACAACCACGTGCCAACAATTTACCACAATTTGTGAACAACAAATGAAGGTTGCAGTATGATAGAGTAGAAGCTGAAGAAGAAGAAAAGAATAGAGGTAGAGAGAGAGAGATAGGAAGAGGGAAGTGTACTACGCCATTTTAACTGAGCTTAGATAGTTGATGATGATTAGAAGGCATTATATATGTATCAAGATAAAAAGTAAGCTGCTGCAACACACACATACACATTAATGCCTGCAGGCAACTTATAGTTGCAACAGATTTTTTAAGTTTGTGCTAATATAGCGCATATTAACATACACTTACCCACCATATGTCCATGCACGCATATGTAGACCAAAAAATCCTTATGTATGTATGTATGTATGTAAATAAGCGCGCGTGTTAGAGATAACCATAAAATGCAGTGATTATTTGCAATTTATACCGTTACAATTGCCATAATGAAGTTGAAGCATATGCTGCAGTAAGGTAAAAAAAGCAAAAAAATAGACTGTCGAAAGGGGTGTTGCATGCAACATATACGTAAAAATATTACCTGCATCTATGTCAAGCTCTAAAGTTTCTGTTTTTATAGTGTACAGAGTTTGAGTTCTAATTTTTTGATTGGTTGTGTTGCTACTGCGGGCAAATTAAAATTTAAAAAAATTAAAAAAAAAATATATAAATAAAAAATATAGGTAAAAGAAAAAATTTTAATATCTAAAATTTGTAAAAAAAAAATTAAAAAGAAATTAAAAGAAATGGAAAAATATAAAAATATTAAATAAAAAGAATACATATTTAAAAATAAATATAACAATATGGAAAAAAAGTAAAATTTAAATAAAAAAATTAAAAATAAAAAAAAAATTACATATTTAAAAATAAATTTAAACACATGGAAAAAAATTAAAATTTAATTAAAAAAATTGAAAATAAAAAAAGATTACATTTTTAAAAATAAATTTAAAAACATGGAAAAAAATTAAAATATTAAATAAAAAAATAAAAATAAAAAAATAACGTACTTAAATATAAATTTGACAATATAAAAATATATTTAAAAAAAATTTTAAAAAATCAGAAAAGAGAAAAAATTGAAAAATAATTTAAAAAAATAAGAAAAAAAAATATATATAAAACTCGGCAGCGTTCAAATCATGGTTTCACTCAATATAAAATTGACAGAAAAAGATATTATGACATTTTATCTTATTTTCATTTTGACTGCAAGATATTGCCACATTAAAAAATATTTCATATAGGTATATTTTTTTATATGAAAATGCTAAACTATCTGAAAATAATTTTATTTCCTTAAGATTTTAGAAAATACATATGCAAAGCCTTTGAATTTTTTAAGAGTACCTTTTATATTTCTTTATTTTTTTGTTTACATTGAAAAATTTCGCAGTTTTTGTAATTTTTTTTTTTTTTTTTAATTTTAGAAAGTTGAAAATTAATTTTTTCTAAATTAAATTGATAGCACGAAAATAAAGCGAAAGTCAAAAAATATTTTTATGTCATTTGCTTAATATTTTTAAAAAATATTTTGAGTAAAACTACCTTCTTTTTTGTATCATGGTTCTAATCGCCTCGCCACTTCTAAGTGCCCGTCATACGCATTATGCGCATGCGCAACACGTCTACCCTAAATTACACTATTTTATGACCATTGACCATTCGCTCGTACCTAATTTGCTTTCTAATTTTATGTGCCACCATTCAACGGTGGCAGCAAAATAGGATGATGACAGAGATAGTAACAGCAGCCAAGCAAAAATTTGGCCGTACCAACTGACCCTAACGTCTGGTCACTCTAAAGGCTGTTAAAAGCAATAAGTAGCCTTTGTCTTTTAAGATTTTAAAAGCTTTTTTTGTTGTTGTTATTGCTGCACTGCATTCACTAGCTGTTGTTAAACATAGGAGGTTAGGCAGCTTTTTGTTTCCTCACTTTTTTGTTCTTTTTTCTTTAATTTTTGTTGCATCATTAATGACTTTTGCGTAAATCGATTCTTTTTGCTGCAATTCTTTCTTTTCACAATCCATTCCATGTCTATGCAATCTTCTAACGTATTTTCGGTAGTCCATTACAATATGCTATAATTGCTTTTTTTCTTACTTTTTATGGGTGTCTAGAAGTTCATGCATTTCCCTTCCTTATTGTTCTGTCATTTCGTTATGCATTTTTATGCGTAAATATGTATTCTTTGAGCGCTATTTGCTACTTGAGTTTTCGTCTTGCCCACAGTAGCTGATCGAATTGCTTTGGTCGTACAAAGGGCTCTATTGTCTATTGCGGAATTAATAGGTTCACACCTGCAGTAACAGGTGAGCTTTCGCTCAGACGGAATTTATGGTTTTGAGGAAAATTATGGAAATTGCTCATGAGGTGTGAGGTGTTAAATATTCTGTAGAATACAGAATTTTATGAGTTTTTGAAGTACTTCTTTTGTGTCTAAACAAAATTTTATTAAAGAAACGAAATTAGAAGGCAAGTTGGCCATAAATGTGGTTTGTTAGGCCGAAGCACCCAAAGCTCCATAAAGATAGGAGACCCTCCCCGAGCCATTCCATTCCAAACAAAGCGAGTCTGTATCGTTTGACTTCTGTAATCTATTGCTTGAGAAAATAATACGAGCTGCAGAGCTGAATAGAGAAGGTGCAATCTTCTATAAGAGTGCTGCTGGCGTACGCCGATAATATTGACATCATTGGCCTCAACAACCGCGCTTGACTTGATAAGGAAGCGAGGCTATTGATCTGATAGTAAACGAAATATGTATCTCCTTTTCTCCAACAAACTGTCATCGCATTTGCACTTCGGATCCCACGTTACTGTTAACAATCATAACTATGAAATCGCAGATAATTTTGGCTATCCTGAAACCAACAACAATGCAATCTAACGTAGAATCACTCAAAGTCCTATCTCGATGAACAAAGACCAAACTCTTCAATGTCCTCATAATTCCCGTCCTGCTATATGGTGCGAACACAACGGCAACATTCAATAAGTTTTGCGCAAGATTTATGGTACTCTACGAGTTCAGAACTGCGAACAATGAGCTTTACGAGCTGCACGATGGATAAGATAACTCCAGCTTTGAAAGTCGATGCAATACTCGCCGGCGGAAGCAGAGGAAGTGGAAGATCTTCATTCCTTTGAAAAGATCAGATGGAGAATCACCGGGTACCAGGAAAGGAAGGAATGAATGGTGCACTGTTTTTAAATGGTATATAATAGCGTTAGCGGAGTCTGCGGCAAAATTCTTTGATTTGATTTCTCAAAAGCAATAAACTTCTTAGAAAATATTTATTTTTAATATATTAATGTTTCATACATAGGTAACCCTGGGTCCTCTACAGGGATTACACAATTTAGATAAAACAGCGGATGCGAGTTTTAAAGTTGAAAGACAAATTTCGTCTGCCATCAGTCAGGTGAAGACTTGCTAATAATAAAGGGTGGTTAAATTTTCAAGGGCCGATGTTGATTTTGAATAAAACACAAACTATTTAGGAAATTATTGAAATTTTATTTTATTATGATATATTGGTATTACTCAATTAAGTATGTAACAAAATATCGGCCAAATGAGCGCCGCGACCTCGGCGGCACACCTCCATACGATGGTCCAAATTTTTCGATGACGCTGAGGCATAATGGAGTTTCTATGCCGTTAATGTGCCGAATTATCTCATCCTTTAGCTCTTGAATTGTTGCTGGCTTATCGACGTACACCTTTTCTTTCAAATAACCCCAGAGAAAAAAGTCCAACGGTGTCAAATCACATGATCTTGGGGGCCAATTGACATCGCCATTACGTGAGATAACACGGCCATCGAATTTGTTGCGCAAAAGAGCCATTGTTTCGTTAGCTGTGTGGCAAGTGGCACCGTCCTGCTGAAACCACATATCGTCCACATCCATATCTTCCAATTGTGGCCATAAAAAATTCTTTATCATCTCACGATAGCGAACACCATTCACAGTAACTGCCTGACCGGCCTCATTTTGGAAAAAATACGGCCCGATGATGCCGCCAGCCCATAAACCGCAACAAACAGTCACTCTTTGTGGGTGCATTGGTTTTTCGACAATCACTCTTGGATTCTCATTCGCCCAAATGCGGCAATTCTGTTTATTGACGAATCCACGGAGGTGAAAATGTGCCTCATCACTGAAGATGATTTTCTTCGAAAATTTTCATAATAAGTCTGGATAACTTTAACACGTTGTTGGATTGTGTATCTCTCCATGGTTCAAATTGAGTAAGTCTGAAATAGAGAAATGTCAAATTAAATTCGGAAAAAAACTTGGCGCTTAGGTGTGGTTCACATTCAACATCGGCCCTTACAATTTAACCAGGCAAAAGTTCTTTGGTAACGTTGGGTTCACTCCAGTGTTGAAATGTGAGATTTGCACAATTCCCAACAGGCTTTTATTCAGTACTCAGTATGCCCTATGTGTATGCTTCGGTCTTCATCCCACCTTCTCATAGAATATCCCTGCGGCCAGTTTTTCTAGGCCTTCATACTCACTCATTGTGGTCTCTTTCTTGCTTTATCCTCATCCCACAGAATCTATCTCTCTCGACATCGGTTATGGTCAATCGGAACGTTGCAAAGTAGACAGTCTTACTTCACTTCACTTCGGTTTGACATTCATAACCATACCAGCTCTTTCAGACTTCATCGAAAGTCAATTGTTTCTGTAGCAAAGGTACGTAGCTTTATACATATGTTGTTGCACAATTCTCTTACATCGAGTTACTGACGAGTGACGAGAAAGCAGGGACTGGGAGCTGATTCTGTTTGAAAATTTTTAATTTCAACCCATGCGTTGTTTTGCGCAGAGATGGATGCGTATCTTCGGTGCGACAAGATATTGATCCAAATCGCTGATAGGTTATCGGAACTGCCTCAGACTGGTGGCATGACCTCCACCTACCACAAGCCAAGCCAAGTAGCTTGTTGAAGAACTTCGGTTTGATGCCAATTTTGGTGAGACCTTGGGTTGGGGGATGGAGTTCATACCTCACCACAAGTCCATCACACAATTTTCTACTCCTGTAAGTAATTTTCAAGAGAACCTTTATCTTTAAGATTTATCTGGTTTATTAATAGTCCAGGACGGAGGCCAGCGACACCTTCCCAACTGAGCGAATCGATATTTCATGTGTATGTCGTCAATAATAGACTTTAAAATGTTTTTCGTCACATCGGCCATGGCACAGCACATCCAAATTGGAAGTTCCCGCCAAACACGGCTCGTGATACAACAGAATGATACTTCGGGGGGTGATATACTTCGAAACACAGACGCTGCAAGCAATCTTCAGTGAACTGTTAAAACAAATATATCGGAGAAGCTCCACTAAACCTCTTTCTGGTTTGGACCGACAGCTTGGTTACCACATCTCGCAAAAGAGTGACTTACGATTCCAGGGTGTACGTCCTCCTTCTACGTAAGAGAAAGAATTGAGTATAAGCTTGCAGGACTACACCACATTATACTCCTCTCTGTCCATGCTAGCGCTGCAATCACGGTGAGTACTGCTCCCAAGCGCTCGAAGTAGCTGTCTTGGAATCTCTCATCATTTAGATCGACATGTGGACGCGACTCAGACAAATTTCAAATGCAAAAATATTCCCTCTAACTGCCTCTGCGCGCCAAAATTTCACCCACCCATCCATTTTTGAAATTATGTTGCAACCATTTGAAAAGGAAACTTGCTCGGGTTGAATAAACAAATCAACTCAATACAGCAGCATTGTCACATCCGTTTACTGTACGAGTATGTCTACCTCTGCCACCCTGCAAAGACACACGCCCACCTTTAGCGTGCTACACACACATACACTCACACAAACACTACCTGCTTTGTGCAAGGCTTTTAACCACAGCGAAGAAGCCCCACAATAAATTGTGCAACGCTTGCAGCTTCTTTAAAATAACACATACATACATATACATATGTAAGAGTTTATGTATGTATTAAGCGCTACTAGTTTGTATTTTATTTTGTTTTTTCTAGATTCACAGTATAGCAAATGGCCTGTTGCAAAAATAGAATTTCCTATATTGCGCGTGCCACAACAGCCACAACTTGCGCCACTCCATCTTGCCGTGGCAGCTGTGTTGTTACTTTACACTGCATACGCTCTGATTATTCGTTACTACCGCACTGTGGCAAGCAAGCGTACAGGCAGTAAACGGCAATACACGCTGCCTTGACGTTGAACTTGCAACAGTTGTTGCGTTGTTTATGCAACGGCTGTGGTTGCTTGAAATTGTGACGTTATTGACTCGTGTGCGCGAGCGATGGCGGTGGCACATGCATGCTGCATGTGGCAAGCCGCCCAGGCTGGCAGGCATGATGCGCAAGTGAGTTTGTTGCAATTTTTCATTTTCATCTGCGATTTCGATTTTTGCTCCGATTTGATTTGCCGCCATTTTTCCTCCTCCTCCTCCTCTTTGGCTTGTTGCAAGACTAAAAAAAATAGTAGAGTTTATAGTTTGTGAAAATAAGCAGAGGAAAACGACAACAACAACAACAACAACATACGTCAAGAAAGCGAAAAGTCGTTGTACGACTTCTGCTTGCTACTTGCAACATTCACTATACAACTATGTAAACTTTGTTGTTATATTTTAATAATTCTTTTTGTTTTTATATTTTTTTTTGTAGAATCCCCAAGCAGCTCAACGAGTTTCCACACCATACTGTGCTGCAAATCTGCACTTTATGTTATTGCATCATCTTCTCGCCACCACCTCGCCGCCGCCGCCGCCACCTTACTTACTTACTTGCAACGTCATTGTATATACGATTGGCAGCATTTAAAGGGGGCTTGTGGCAGTGACCGCTAACCACAACAAACTCTCCTCTGTAAAGTCACATTTACACATGTGTGTGTGTTTTTGCGCGCACACATACAAACAAACAGTAAACGCTCAAACTTGTTTGGTGCCAAGCAGTAAAATAGTGAAAATCTGCGCCAACTGCCACAGTCGCGTAGAATGAAGACGAAAAAAAAAAAGAAATGCACTGAAGAGCCAACTACACAACGTCATTGTTGTTTTTTTTTTTTTTTTAAATTGTTTTCGTTGTTGTTGTAAGTAAATCCAGCCGCCTTGCGCACATCTGGGCAATCAAACGGCATGTTGCCGTATTTGTTGCATGCCCCACGCAACTGCACATACGCGCAGTTCACAAATATATTTGTATATACAAATATACTTACTTCTGTATATGATGTTGCAACATTGCACCGCTCAAAAGGGGGCACGTTGTAATAGCTTTAGCGTTAAGTTGGGGCGATTAGATAAGAGTTGGCAGCTGCTGCTTTGGTGTGGATTTGTTTGAAATAAGAAAGTTTTTCCAGAAATCGAAGATGTTCAGTAGAGTTGCCTGGAAGACAAATTAAATGGAAAGGGAGGCAATACACTGCGACTACACTTATACCCTTTTTACGCCGTACAATGTTGTAGTTTGCTGGTTGATGGAACTAGAACGAAAATCTCCCAAGTGTCTAAAATTTTCAGCAGTGGGATGGCAAGTAGCTATGCTGTAGTCAATTAGCATGGTGTCAGAGTCCTCAATGGGCTCATACTAACCGCTCGTCAACAATGTTGTTTCTTCCAATCTTGCAACTAGAGCTTGTGGGGTTTTGGACGGTAAGCCCTCGACAGGAAATACTTTCCGCTTAAATTTATAACATAAGCATAAAAACTCCCCTCCAAAGGTCTCTCCAAAATTTAAGATCTCACGACTTGTAGAAGAAACATGCTGAAATCACAGATGTCGCACGTCATTTTAGGTCTCCCTACACTCCACTGCTTCTAAAAACACTTAAAGGCTCTAAAGCGCTTAGCACAGTTAAAGCTGAGCATACCTTCACTACCTCAAAATTCTTATGAGCACCCCTACTCTGTTATACGTTATTCCGATTCGGGTGGGAGTCAAGAGCAACATGTTATACAGCCACAGCTTCTGTTCTAGCCGATCTAATCTTGAATTGACATTGTGCAAAGTGAATAAACCTAGCCGAGGGGGATTTTTGTCGGTCTCTTTCTCGGAGCAATAAATTGTAAATTCAGGCATTCCGCCCTCAGCACGACAAGGTATAAAGAGACTAAGCTCGCCAACCAGCCACGGTTTTGGCGCATTAATCATCGCGTTGATGTAAAATATCTATAAGCCCTCAAATAACTAGGTAGCATTAGCTGAATCAGCTAACCTGCCTTTTGAAGTGATACCTTATTTCCAGTTCGCTACACAAAGAGGTAGACAGTATACCAGGCTTCGCTAAATATCTAATTTTAATTGCACATGTGATATTAATATATTATATACAGCCTTTAAACAAAGGAATGGCTAAAACCCATTGCGCTCACGAACCCCTTGAGCCGATTCCTTATTTGAAGCTCTCGATAGGATCGAAGTACAACGGTGAACCTGCACATTGTTATATCAATATAGTCGCACTCATGGCTACTTTCTCATCACAGACATTAGAGTCCGTGTAGAGAGTCGACAGCTTGTTAAACTATTTTTAAAGAAGTAGAATCGAACATTTGATACTGCGATGATATTTATTTTAAGTCCATAGATCAGTCAAATATATAAAGTCATATATATGGCAGGTAGACCTTTCCGACCTTTGTTAGTTATTTTAGGCAGGACTCCAGTCCCTATTGAAAGTATTAATACATCATGTTTGGTTAAGTTCTGCTGAATAATGCCTTAAATACACCATCTTAAGTGAACCGGCGAGGGTGGAAGATGGATAGTAAAAAGTCTTTTGGATGGAGCAAAGTAGTTGTTTTCCAATTCGGCCTATATCCCATTTGTGTTCATACACTGGTTCATAGGAATTATAAGTATCAAATTTTATCGAATTCTATACAGCTGTACTGATATCTGAGATAACCTTTTCAACAATGCGATCGTCCTTAACAAATATTTTTTTTTTTACACAGTTGGCTACTAATTGCCTCTATATGGGAATAAGCCGAGAGCTTGGTCTAGTTTTATACATTTACAACAGCGCCCATGCTAATGGCACACCAAATTTCACAGTATAGCCGAGTATAAAAAGTACTTTTCAAAGATCACTTGGTTTTCTTAAGAATTTCCAGCATCAAAACTATGATAGTTAGAGAGATTAGGTTGCCTAAAAGCACTTCCCACGCTTCTTGACCAGGTTGCTCCATTGGTGGTACGCGATTATTAAATCTGCTCGCGCTAAAGTATCCACTTGTGGGACTCTAACCAGTCTGTATAAGAAAATAATAAATAATAAAACAACCTTGGCGGTCTGGTGCTTCAAGAGGAGAGGTTTGTTTCCTTTGTATCTACCTAATACAAAAAAAAATAAAGCTTCAGCACAAAAAAAAGGTCTTGAGCCGAAAAAGCTCTGAGATAATCAAAATTAAAATTGTGTTACTGACTGTAGTGTTCGCACAGACATTTCCTTAAGTTGAAACAATTAGTGTTTGGAAATGATCTATTTTTTATTTTGCTTGTAAACAATTTTCGTTAAAAAAAGAAATTTTCAGCTTTAAATAAAGCTTTATTGGTTCGAAATAGAAAAAATCAAGTCTACACTACAAGCTAGATTGGATTACAGACATAAAAAACAGAAGGGATAATATATATTGATATAATACCCACAACTTAATAATTTCCTTCACAATCATATCATATTTCAGTCTACATTCACAGAGTGAAGCGGCTCCTGGCACTTGTGATACTTACGTGTATGTTGGTCTTGTGCAGGAGATTCATCTGGTCTTTCCAATTTGCTCAAACTAATTGGTGTGTTTAAGAAGTTCGGGAGATTAACAATGCTGAAGCAATCGAAGAAGAAAATTTCCGAAAAAACGATAACCGATCGCGCTGAGAACTGGGCAGCGGCTGAGGTAATATTCTAACGATTCCCCTTCACCTATGTCTTTACAGCTGTGGCAAAAGTCGTTTCAGAAGCAACCCATTTTTCTATCATGAGTACCCATCAAGCAGTGCTGGTTATTATGTTTATGGAAATCGAGTTTAGAAGACCTAGTACTGTTTTCACTTAAGCCTAGATTACAAAAAAAAAACATACTCGAAATAAATTAACGAATTAATAAACATTTTGTTTAAAAATTCGTTAAAATTAAATCGAAATTATTTCTCTGCTTTTTTTTTTTGTTTTTTGACAAACTTTTACTTAATTAAGGGCTTAATTGCAGTTATGCGCTCAATTAACTAATTGGGTGCCTGTGTGAACAGCTTTTAAGCAGCTAAAGGGCAATTTAACTCTTCAATTTGGTAACCTTCAGAGTGTACAAAGCTTTTGCAACACTGTGAGTCTGAAACAAAAAGACAGTTAGAAAAAATAGAAGCAATTTTCTTAAAAAAATAACGGTCACTAGGTCACTGGTTAAAGTAGAGTCTAATTTCTTTATGAGATATTCATATATTTGTTTGAGCAAGCTTTGCTTAGTAGAAGGCAAATGAAGATTACTTTCAGTAAAAGATATGATATGCCTATAGTCGCTGAATATGAATGTAGCATATTTTCAAAACACAAGAAAAATATGAAATTTACTACAACAACAATTTTCACAAAGACTCTGCCGTTAATAGCTTAGAAATAAATACTCAAATGAGATATGCTCTAATAAATTGCTGAACTAAAGGCGAACGAGGGCAATGCGAAATAGGAGCGTGGAAAAGGTTTAAAATATTTTCTTTTTTTACAAATGTATATATGTATATTTTATAATGAAAGAACAAGGAAAGTTATGAGAAAAGGAGAAAAGTGAAAAAAAATTGCGAAAAAAAATTGCAAAAAAAAACTGCACAAAAAAAAAGTAACCGCGAGGATCAAAGCATAGCCGCACGCTGTGGCTGCCGCATGGCTTTGAGTGCAACGGCGCTTGGGGAAATACAAAGCGCAGCCTTTGTGTAATACTTGTGTAATACAAATGTACATATATGTATGGTATATGTGTGAGTGTGTGTACTTGCATTTGACAAAAGGCGACAAAAGGGCAGCCGGCCAACGGGCTGAGTTTGATATCAAACGGCCAGTTGGTTGGTTGGTTGCGCGTCTGCGGTTGTGCGTGGCCACAACTTGCAACAACAAAGTTAACAAAAGCCCTTTAAAGATGTGTTGAGCGATAAAGTGGGGTGTAAAGGGGGAGAAGAAGGGGAGAATATGTTAAAAGCTAGAAATATAAAACAAATGACCGCAAATGGTAAAAAAGCGTAGAAACTGAAATATGATGTATGAGGCAAGAGCTGCAGGGAACTTATATTAGCAAAAAGGGGAAAAAAATTAAAATTAAAAATAAATAAAAAAAAGTATGAATTTGTAATTGCACGCGCTGAAAAGGGTGTATAACGGCTTTGCTGCAGCACTTGCTGTATTATATGTTGCATGTACATTTATTATTTTCGTTTTATATGCTTTGTTGCTGTAAAAATTAGCCTAGTTTAATTTTAAATGCGCTTATGCCACCCAGCTATACCGCACGACTGCTACGCTTTGCATATAATATATGTTTGTGTGCGTGCATTCACCCAAGGCGCAATCTAACTGCAGCATCACATGTGGCATATCAGCTGTGTGGCACGTTTGGGTGCTGCCACTGCTGCTACTACTGTTGCTGCACGACGGTGCACTCTTCACGTATTTGTATATGACTTTTCCCTACTTGCCACCGTGTGGCGTGTATTGTGTGCTGTTATTTTTCGCGCGCGCACTCTTTTCTTGCAGGCAAGCGTGTGTTGCGTTGCACCCTTTGTTTTTTTGGAAGTCAATGGCAAGCGAAAATAAAAAAATGAGAGAAGAAAAAAAGAAATAAGAATTTTAAAAATATACAAAAATCCAAACGTGCCACAGCAACAACTTGCAACAAGGAGTAAAAACACACACGCACACACACACACATATATATGGAGCAAATCTACACACATTGCATGTGCACAATAAAATGCCTTGGGGCAGGCTTTAGATGCTAACTGCAGCACCCCTACACAAACCTTGCCACACTTACATGCAACATATACATACACTCGTTCGTACATTTCCCATATGCGACCCCATTCCTTGCCGCTTTTTTATTTAACACCTCATGTGTGCGCACATACCGCAGCAAAGGAGCGTGTGCAACACTTTTGTGCCACACCGTGCCTACTATGTAGTTCATCAGCTCTACGTTGTTGTTGTTGTTGTTATTTTTATTTTTCTATTGCTGGCTACTGTGCTCCCCCTTTTTTATCTGCCTCACAACATATGAGTTTGGCATTGCTGCTGCCGCTGCTGCTGTTGTTGCCACTGTCACCGTGTTTTTTTTTTTTTTGTTTCCTTTTCTTTTTTTGCTGTTGCCGTCGGCAACATTTGCCACAACTCACTGCCACAGCGCTATCAGTGTGTCGCGTACTTATCTCGCTTTTATGTTTCTCTGTTGCTGCCTCATCGTCAGTCGTATTGCAGCATCTGTATTGTGATTACTGCTACCGCTGCGTCAGCTGTTGTTGCTGCTGCTGTTGCTGCTGCTGCTGTACTTTGGCGCTGTTGTGATGTGGCAGGCAATCACTTGATAGGTCAGCGACCCGCACAATGGTGGCGCATAATTGTTAAATAACCGCGCTCGCGTGCATACACTCGGTTATACGGTTACTCACGTACATACTTGCAACAATAATAACAACAATGGTTATATATGCAACACGACAATGAGCGTCACAGCAGCAGCAGCCCTTGTAACAGCAGGCAGCCTGTAGTGCAGAATTTTATTCTTATTTCAACTTACTTTATGCGTATATATATATTTACATATAGATTTGTATATATGTATACATAAGAATGGTGCTGTTTGTATGTCTGTTAGTATATAAGAGGTGTCTATTCTCTCTCTGATAAATAAAGACTGTTGAAATCCAATTCCTATAAGGCTTTAAAATCATTAAATTGCTCTTCAGTATATGTTTCAGAACTTGATAGCTCTCTTCTTCCTTAGAACAAAGTGTACTGTATTGATAATAAGATTTCATGTAGGATATGTCCGTAACACATGTCTGACTGTTGGAACCTGAATGGGTTTAGTCCATTCCAGGGTACTATCCCATATAGTGTTCGATCGAGGATACAATCTGAACGACTCAAGTCCACCATCAACGTTCTAACCTTACCAAAATGGAAATATTCGATAAACCATGGAAAATATCTGAGAAAAAACGATCAATCGAAATGCCTAAACTGAGTTCTACCTTCAACGATCTAAAAGGGTTCAAAATGGTCTTGGAAAAGATCTAAAAAAATAATCACTTGATATAGCTAGAACTGAGGTCTATCGTCAATGATTTTGCAAGACACAAATAGCTTTAAACCTGTCAATCGGATATACAGTATTCGAAAAATCGTAAAAAATACATAAAAATAAAAAGGTATAGATCCAAATGCCTTCAACTGAAGTCCACTCTCAACGAACTGCTCGGGACAAATGGCTTTAAACCTCGTACAATGACCGTCGGCTGGATATTTGACATGGAAAAAAACGTAAGAATCAGGGATCGATCCAACTTTTTAGACTAAGACTAAGTATGATGTTCTACTATTTATATGGTTCGGTAAGTCGACTTTAGGCAACACCTAAAGCTACACCAGAATTTCAAAGTATCTCACCATGGATGTATGACTATGCAAGCTGTCAGACGCCATATTTGATCTTACGATTACCACGTAGTCACTGAGTTGCACAGGCATTAATCCTCTTTTGAACCACACCATCCATTTACAGATACAAAAGGGCTATAGCAGCCTCCTTACCCTAGCTTCTAACATCCATAAGAGCTTCCTCTCTAAAATTATTAACACATAGCTTCCTTTCTCTCCTGTCCATTAATGGTCGTATGGAATCTGTTATTCTGGGTATCTGCTTTGCTATTTATATATAATAATTTAGTGGTCCAGGTTCAAGCTCTCCATCAGCAATGGATGGCCGGCGAGATTATCTGTGGGCCAGGTAGATTGATCTTTGCCACCTTGATGCAAACCTTTTTATATACCCTCAACCATGACAAAAACTTCATAAAAAAAACAGTGGAATTCAGTCTATATTTATCTTCCTACCATAGGTGAACCAATTACTTCTAAAAAGAGCACAAAACTAGAAGAAAATTTGAGCAAGAGAGGAAAACACCCAGAAATTTATATATATTTCGAAAAAAATTCGAATATATTAAAACTGTTTGCTTTAAACAGTCATATTGTAACTGGTTTGCCTGGAGGAATTAGAGAAAGTAGATCCTCAGCAAGATCATGGGGAGGCCACTACGGCTCGAGTGTGCTTACAAAGTTGTATTAGTGAGTACTGAGCACAACCATTTTAATAGTTTAGTTAAAATTCCTTCAATGTCCATCTCTAATGTGCGACTAGAGAATAAATGGCAAATATCCATACTTACATACATACATACATACTAATACACGAGTATGTAGTGCAAGCTTAAGTAACCAGACTCGCTGCTGGGTGCACATTCGCCTTTGCCCTTGCTACTTGCTGTTGCTGTTGCTGTAACAGCTTTTGCTGTCATTGTCAGCAAACTAACAGTTGCACCAACTGTTGTTGCCACTATTGTAATTTTACTTTGGATTTGCTCTTAATTTTTTTTTTCTTTTGTGATTTTTCTACATTTGCTTAATTTATACTCTTATGTGAGCTACTCTAAGCATATATTATACGTAGATATGTATGTGCGAAAGTATTATATATACATATATTCTAAGAGTTTAATATTTATTTTTCTTTGCTCTCTTTTTAACCACATTTGGCTTTTCTTCACCATGGCGGCGCCAATGGAAAGTAAATTGTGCTAATAATGGATTTTATCAGGAAAACTAAATTATACCAGTTCATTAAAATTAATAATGAATTAAATTCATGGAATTTTAAATAACTATAATTATATTTGTATGAACAGAGTCTTACTTTACAAGACTGTAGACGGGCAGCCAAACCACAAGTTGACGGCAGGAGCGGCGCAGGGCTACATTCTCGCGCCAGACCTGTGGAACGTCAGGTAGGATGGTATATTCTACCTTGAATTGCCTGACTGCTATGGCTAGACCATCAACAGAAAAAAATTAGTTTTTGCTATTAAGGATGATACATATAACTCTTGAAAAAAATATACATGCAATCTCTGATACGCTGCGGTCAAGAAAAGTTATTAATTACAATATTTAGGTGTAAGACTGGACTCTAGACTTTACTACTGGACTCAAATTCATCACACAGCAGAAAAGGTATTGAAAGTAACTTCTCAGATCTCTGGACGTCGGAAGAACGACTCAAAGAAAAAAGTAAGATTATACTGGCAACAACTCTCTAAATTTTACTCTACGGAGCCAAGGCGAATTGTACTGGACAAAGTACTTGAACTTTCTTAACAAACTCTCGATGAAGTACAGCAATGTCGTGGTTTGGGTGTATCCATGTACCCAGACAATTGCATGGCAGACGAACTATCAACGGAAGGAAGGTGGTTAAATTGTAAGGGCCGCTGTTGAATGTGAACCCCACCTAAACGCCAAGTTTTTTTCCGAATTTAATTTGACATTTCTCTATTTCAGACTTGCTCAATTTGAACCATGGAGAGATACACAATCCAACAACGTGTTAAAGTTATTCAGACTTATTATGAAAATTTTCGAAGAAAATCATCTTCAGTGATGAGGCACATTTTCACCTTAGTGGATTCGTCAATAAACAGAATTGCCGCATTTGGGCGAATAAGAATCCAAGAGTGATTGTCGAAAAACCAATGCACCCACAAAGAGTGACTGTTTGGTGCGGTTTATGGGCTGGCGGCATCATCGGGCCGTATTTTTTCCAAAAAGAGGCCGGTCAGGCAGTTACTGTGAATGGTGTTCGCTATCGTGAGATGATAACGAATTTTTTATGGCCACAATTGGAAGATATGGGTGTGGACGATATGTGGTATCAGCAGGACGGTGCCACTTGCCACACAGTTAACGAAACAATGGCTCTTTTGCGCAACAAATTCAATGGCCGTGTTATCTCACGTAATGGCGATGTCAATTGGCCCCCAAGATCATGAGATTTGACACCGTTGGACTTTTTTCTCTGGGGTTATTTGAAAGAAAAGGTGTACGTCGATAAGCCAGCAACAATTCAAGAGCTAAAGGATGAGATAATTCGGCACAATAACGGCATAGAAACTCCATTATGCCTCAGCGTCATCGAAAATTTGGACCATCGTATGGAGGTGTGCCGCCGAGGTCGCGGCGCTCATTTGGCCGATATTTTGTTACATACGTAATTGAGTAATACCAATATATCATAATAAAATAAAATTTCAATAATTTCCTAAATAGTTTGTGTTTTATTCAAAATCAACATCGGCCCTTGAAAATTTAACCACCCTTCTATCTACGATAAAACATGCACACGATGCTGGTCTACCTCTGTCCACGGCAAGAGTATCAGACTTGAAAGCACAGTTGGTGAACTAAGACCAGAGGATATTGTCATCGTTACTTCATTCACAGTTGACTCTCTCTCTCGATCCTCCAGATCGGTTTCCTCCACAATTCTGTTCCATATATAAGAACGGGAATAAGGAGTTTGTTGGTCGAGAGAGGACTTTACATTTCAATTACAAACTCAGTCCAAAGCGGTACCTGTTGGCATGGGTTTTAGCGTTGTAAATATTACATAGCTTAAATGTCTGTTCGTGCTGTTGCTAGTTTCTAAATGAACGAAATTTTCCTTTACTTCAAAGTTAGGACCTTCAAGCGTGACGCAAGAGTTCGGAAATGAGTTTGCTGATTGGAGTAAACAGAACTACGGCCGGGCTTGTTGAGGTTCTTAGAGATGATTGAATAATATTTTTCTTTTTTTCTATTTACAACGACGTTTCAGTCTCAGTGACATTCTCCCGTATGATTTGTGAGAACTGGTATATATTCTCACAAATCATACGGGAGAATGTCGCTGAGACTGAAACGTCGTTTGGGACCGAATGACTTGGAACGGTCCCCCGTAATTCTGATGGAGCTCAAGGTATTGTTCGTCGTCAGCTTACATAGCCAAATTTGTTTTTTTAGGATAACCAAAAACAGAACGTTGAAGAAGCAACTTTTTTTCGTGCTCTCCAAGGCGGTTTTCAAATCGACGAAGAGGTAATGTTAAGGTCGTTGACGGTGATTATTTTGTTGTCAAAAAATCCGCTTGTACCTTATTTGTAACACTTATAAGATTAGCTTCTTGCAGACTGTAGGCTACATAATACGAGTTAAAGAGTAATTATTTAACTGCTTTTATCGTAATAAGTGGTCTTTGTCTTCAATAATCAGTAGTAGAAAGGCCTTCAAAAAATCTAAAAATAAATTTAAAAATTTTACAAACACTTATCAAAATTATTATTGTTATTATTAAGCTACTGAGTGCTTTAAAACTAATTGTTGTGTCACAATCGACACACAATCGTCTCCCTTTCACTAAAAAAAAAGTACAAAATAAAATAAAATAAAATTTATCACAACAAATGCATTAAAAATTATTGACGAAAGATAAGCGTTGTTAAAACAGTGACAACAAAAGCTAAAAACGAAACAAATACAAAAATCATAAAACAAATTAAGACACATAAATAAAGGAAAATATGAAATATGCGTGAAGGCAGGCAAGAACAGAAACAATTGAGACACATTTGAACGCACAGACACACACACAAACACACATACACACCAAAATAAATGTGCTCAAGCATATAATCATGCATAGGCGTCCATACAAACATACATTCAAATATACACACATACATACAAACAGAGTTATGAACATAAATAAATTGAAATCACTTAAAATGCATTTTTACTTCCTTGTTGACATTTCTGGGTCAGCGACCCAAAGGCAAAATTAAGCCAAGCAAGAATTAAGCTGAACTCACTCACTCACTCCAAGCAGTATATAGACTCAGGCGCATGCAAGTCTGTAGACTACACATGCATACTCGTACATATGTATGTAAGTGCTCGTGTAGAATTGCAATTTGGTAGTCCATGTTGCAGCAAAACCAACTGAGTGGCGAGAGTGTAAAACAATTTACTTTAAATATGAGCACGCACTAAAGTCACAACAACAACACCAAGAATAAGCATAGAAAATCAACAAGAACAACAACAGCGAAAAAAGCACAAATAATAAATAGAATAATAAGCAGGCGTACGAAATTATCAAGGCAGCCGGTGGAGCGAGAAAAAAAAACTCGAAAGAAAGAAATATCTAAACGAAAATTGTGCATTTTAGCATTAGGAGTTGCAGACACTAGCAACAATTGCTGACAACAAAGCCCTTCGTTGTTTTTGTAAACAATTGTTTATTACACAATTGTAGCGTACGCCAAGCTAGTGCAAGCAACAATTACAATAATAATAAAAATACAGCTGGACCAATTTAATATACTACGCGTAGTAAAATTTTGCATATTGCACTACAGTGTGTGCAAAAAGGATATCTCCTTATGTAATGTTTAAACAGTTCAATGATTTCTTTCAGGAGAGTTTCTATAACTGTACGTATATATATGTCTATCTTTACTTCTACCTATAACTCTACCCTTATACCCACCCATACCTTTACCTCTAACTACATTTACTTCTCCCCCTCTATTCTTCTTTCCGTCAGCCTTTTTCTTTCTCCTTCTGAATCGCAGAAAACCCCACCTGCTAATCTAACCAATGTATGGATTTTGCAAAACTGGACAATCTCGCTCAAGTCTCACACAGCTCGCCGCCCCTAGAGACTTCAACCTACTGCTCCGAAATTAGGGGCATTCGCTGAGAAAGCGCCTTAAGATTTCTTCTTCTGACATTTTAGCTCAATAAGGTACCGTGACCTTTTCATGTTCCATTCTGGCCATATTGTCCCTCTCCCTATTCCTATCTCCATCCCTATCCCAATCCCAATCCCAGTCCCAATCCCAATCCCAATCGCAATCCCAATCCCAATCCCAATCCCAATCTCAATCCCTATCTCAATACCAATACCAATCCCAATCCCAATCCCAATCCCAATCCCAATCCTAAGCCCAATCCCAATCCCAATCTCAATACCAATCCCAATCCCAATCCCAATCCCAACCCCAATCCTTATCCCAATCCCAATCACAATTCCAATCACAATCCCAATTCCATTCACAATCCCAGTCCCAATCCCAATCCCAATCTCAATCCCTATCCCAATTCCAACCCCAAATCCCAATCCCAATCTCAATCTCAATCCCAATCCCAATCCCAATCCCAATCCCAATCCCAACCCCAATCCCAACCCCAATCCCAATCCCAATCCCAATTCCAATCCCAATCCCAATCCCAATCGCAATCCCAATCCCAATCCAAATCCCAATCCCAATCCCAATCCAAATCCCAATCCCAATCCCAATTCCAATACCAATCATAATCCCAATCCCGATCCCAATCCCAATTCCAATCCCAATCTCAATCTCAATCCCAATTCCAATCCCAATCTCAATCTCAATCTCAATCTCAATCCCAATCCCAATCCCCATCCCAATCCCAATCCCAATCCCAATCCCAACCCCAATCCCAATCCCAATCCCAATCCCAATCCCAATCCCAATCCCAATTCCAATCCCAATCCCAATCCCTATCCCAATCCCAATCGCAATCCCAATCTCAATCCCAATCCCAATCTCAATACCAATACCAATCCCAATCCCAATCCTAATCCCAATCACAATCCCAATTCCAATCCCAATGTACCTGTTGAAGTATATTACAAAATTTTCACGGTCTTAGTCCCTATACCTTTTCTTAGTATCAATCTCTCATTCAATGGCAGTATCTGGAAAGTTACATGGATATCGGGAAGTCTGAACTAACCCACTGAAAAGTATTGTAGTAGTAGGTAGAAACTCACTCACTAGACATTACTCTCTGACCTTACTTCGAGATGTAAGCGTCCAGAATTCTTCTGTCCTTTGTGCTCATTTCATTGAGCTCTTCCCTCTCATATTGGTCTCTGTATGTATAAGGACGATAAGACTAAACCGTAAAAGAGCTTGACTTTAAGACTATATTCACCTTGTCTTTCACACTGTAGATAAACTTTTTTTTTTTTTGTTAAAGTACTTGCAACACAACACGCGACCAATTGTTGGCGACAAAACTGCAGAGCAAAAAAAAAAAAATAAAAATAGAAAACATAGAATTACGCACGCGCTTAATTTACGCACAATTGTTGTTGCTTGTTGATGTTCTATTTATTGTTATTATTTATTCGGCTCAACACAATTGCTTTCCTTCTTTCCATCGCAGTGATGTTTTGCAATTTATCATAGTTGCAATCCATAGTACAGCCACTAGCGGAGTCCTCAGTATGTTGCACGCCTGTCTGTATTAAATGCTGCAACTTCACTTCATCAACAACAACTCTAAATTGCAAAGTTGCAAATAAATTACTGCAATAGCCGTATGTATGTATGTATGTATGTAGCTCACAGCAGTGGACGACTGAAAATTCAATTTAATTCGTGTCACATTTATTAGTTTTATTAATAAAATGCATTAGCACAAATGCACAACAATAGATAATTGTGTCAACAGAGAGACAAGCAATATTTGCACATATGTATGTACATATAAACAAACTGTCATCGGTTATAGTAGGAAGAACAAGCAGCGTGTATCAAATTTACGCGCCAAATTCAATTGCTTCAAAACAGTCTAGACTTGACGAGACGGTGACGCTAACGAATATGGAAATTTCTAACAATCTCTAAAGCAGAATGTTTAGTTTCTGGATGAGCACATCCTTTAAAGTTTGAAGTCCTCTAGTTCCAAAGTTGCCCGTCTAGTCGGTACTCAAAACTTTTTAAAAGCAACCCCGTCTAAAAAAGCAGTTATCATGTGAGAGACCTTAAACTAAGTTTTAGTTTTCTAGCAAGTGAAAAATTCTCGCACTGTTGACGAAGTGTTGTAATATTTCAATCAATGAAAAAGACATTTTAACCTATAATCAAACCTAGCGGAGATGATTTGAAAAAACTCCACTCTCTCTACTCTCACAATTACTCATCAAAAAGTTGTAGTCAGAATGTCTCATGTAAGAGAGAGAGAGAGAGAGGGAAGTAGAGAAACTTTTTCGGATTGAGAAGCTAGCTGATGTGAAAAATTCCCGAAAAATCTATGCTATGTTGCAGTCTGTTATTCCAAAGACTCAAAACGGCCACATATTATAATAGGAACAGCTTAATGGCTTAAAGTTTTCATAAAGAGAACACTTTAGAAGAGTTGTTTTCAATGGGTGGACGTTAATGACAAACTCGCCCTTCATCTGTAAGTGGTCGAAAACCAGCTCACGACTCACGACTGCTAGACTTGGAGCAAATGTCCACTGTTTGTCTAAAAAACAACAGCTTGGAGTAAACTAAAGTGAGAAGACGGTCTTGCTTAAAGTGTTCAGGGTAGAATTATAGGGCTTGGGACGGTCACTTAAAATCAGTTACTATGAAAATGGGCATTAAACCTCTCATGATAACCTCTGGCTTTAATGACGTACATCACAATGACTTTAGGATCGCAAATTTTGAGCATTCATTTGGTCTCTCAGAAGGTGTCACAGCTTGCCTTGTAGATTTAATTTATGTAACTCTATCCGTTAAGTACGCCATACATAAACCTGTTGGTTCTTTGTACTGCCAGAGTGAGGTTCTATTCCATTCCTCTTATAGGGCATCAATGTTTTTTTTGAAGTTAAAGAACTGACCAATACCCATATTGAAAGCTGCTACTAACTCTCCAAACAAGAAAACCCGGAGTGTCTGAATAAAACCGGGCCTGCAACACAGATTGTGTTCTAACGTCTCAATCATCTCTCCCTCTCTACTATTCCAGCATGTAGCACACCAGTTTTTTCCAACTAGCCGACACAAAAATGCTATAAACTAGACAAGAACGAACGATGGTATTACAATGACCATGTGAAGGAGTGCGACATTTGCTCTCGATTTATAGTAAGCACTCTACCTTCTCTCTGTTGTTCACTTTGATGAAAGAGCATCTATCCTTTATACGGAACATTTAAAAGATCTTTCAACATATCGCTAATATGAGTCTATAAACCAAAGGATGAAAGAAAGTTAAGGCCAAAAGTTCCCTCAACGAGCGCTTGAAATAAGCGTTGTCCCCATTGTGATGTCAAAACAGAGTTTTAAGAAACCTCTTCTTGAATCAACAGAACTCGAAACCTCCTCGAATGAGCTACGTGTATCAACTTTACCAGAACACGCAATCTTTGTCGTTTTCTATAATAGCAACACAAGAATAATCATCATGTGACTGCGCCTGAATTCAAAATTTCGTCGCCAAACTGAGCATATTGTGAAATCCGGAAGTTAGATCTCCAGTGCATGTGCTTCTTTATACCATTGACTTGCTTCACTATTGTGCGGCAGCCGAGACACATACCCACCTCCTTATAACAAAATATGTAAGCTTGCTTCCTTTTTTGAGCACAAAAAATGCATGTTCATTCATGTCTACGTCACCAATGTCCTGCAATCACAATGTGAATGGGACACTTAAGAAAAAAAAATTGCAAAAATTTGCAAGTCCTGCAAGCGAGGCAACCCCAATTGCGAAACATTGCATCCGTATTGAAATGGTTTGCGTAACAATCGTAAGCAAAACAAAAGCAAAACGCTAATACTCAAAGATCTTCAAAAGCAACAAGCAGAGTCAACAACAAATGCAACAAAAAAGGGATAGCTTGCTGAAAGTCAGAAAGAAGCTTGGTCGAGCTTGCGAGTGCAGGCAAAAACTTAACTGCTACACATATGCACATATGTACATACATGTATGTTGCCTATAACCCTTTTGTTTTGTATGCTACAGGTCTTTTGCAGCTATCCCACATTTTCTGTGCATGTTTAAACATGTTTTGATTTTTTTCGATTTATTACTTTTTTCTTGGTTTACTACCTTTTATATTTTTTTTATTTATTTTAAATATATGTTTTTTCATCATTTTTTACTTATGCTGCTACCCAATAAAATGATTTCACAACCTGACGAAATTATTGCATCAGCCTACCAAGGAAGGCGAGAGTTGCTGACAGCATAAACGTGTGATGAGCTGAGTAGAGTAGTTATGTTGGCTTATTGTTGTCAAGTTGTGGCCTGTAGGAAAATTTTGAGCTACATATGTATGTATATGCGAACATTTTTAGAATTTGAGTAAATTTTTTACTTCAATTATTTAATATTATTTATTTATTGAAACTGTTTATTTATAAGTTTAAAGAGAAAATGAACTAAAATTTTGCATTGACCCAACGAAGGTTTAAAGGTGAGCTCAGAAGTTCACGATGCACCTTGATGAGGAAAAGAAATTACATCTAGAACTAAAATTTATTTCATTTACTGGCAGAACTCCTCCTCTAATATGTGGTACGTGGTGTGCTTGAGGTTTTACCAGCAAATGACGCATCTACAGTGTATTTTAAGCCGCCTCCGAACGCCTGATAGATTTTTATGATTTTTATTCATATCAGAAATATACTCGGCGGGCTTGACATTCCCTGCCGAGGGGCCGCCGCAATTAATACTATTTTTTTTTTATAATCTCTTTTTTTACAATTTATTTTATAATTTTTTTATACTCTTTTTTATAATTTTATGTATTATTCGAACCAGGACTTGCACCCTAGCCATCCCAATGTTAACATGTAATGATCACTCGGCTGGCAGTCACCAGTGTGTCATGAGTTAAAATCTTTACCAGACTAGCATCCTGAATTAAAAAAATTTGTCTTGGTTCAATCGCCCTCAGTAAGGAACGTCAATCCGTCCGTGTGTGTACTTCCGACTAGAAATAAAAACTCCACAAAAAATCCGTCGAACGTTTGGAGGTGACTAAAAGACCTCTTGGTACCTCTATTTGATGGTAAATTATCAAAACACACACTCCAAATTACAGAAATTATTGATAAATATTAGGGGGACACTATCAGAGTGATGGGTACCGCTGGTGGTCAAGAACCAACCAACTAAATATCCATGGCTTCCTCTGGATAAATGTGTACTGAAGAAGGCAAAATTGGGTATGTCGGTAAACAAGATTATGATCACACCTTCTCTTTCTGATTTTCGAAAAGGTAAGGCGATCACAAAGGTAGATTATTCAGAGCTCTGGAACATACCTATTCGATATCGATTTGAAACAGCAACGATTGCATTTGGCCAAAACGAACAGCTCCATCTAGACTAAACTCGGCGCATACACAGCAAAAGATCATAAACTGAGCAGTGAACTATTTTAAACATCAAATTCTCCACCTTGTGACTACATTTTGACTCCACCTCCAGAAGAAATTGCTGATCCATTAGAAACTGGGATCAAAATTAGAGGCTATTAATGAATCAGACGTCAATTTTGAGAAAACCTTGGAAGAAATACAAAATTTGAGTAATTTTCTCAATCTAAAGGAGACTATATTAAGAAAGACATCTTTTTTGCTTAAAAAAATTTGGTTTTTACTCAAAAAATCACTAACTATAATTAGAAAAACTATAGTATGTCTATATATCTGATCATCTCCACATTGGTTTTGATACCGTTTTCGACAGTATGAACCTTTTCTTCACCACCACAGGCTTATCACCTTTTTTTCACCACCATTTTGACATACTCTCTCTCTCACTTGGTTATGGTGTGTATTTCGCATTTATCGAATTTCCTACAGGGTAGCTTAATTTCGCTTATCTTAAGGAAAATAAAGAGAACTCTTCCACAAGCACTGCGAAATGTATCTGATTTCAAATAGCTATCAAATTTTTATAAAAATAAATTAGCTAAATTAATAAAATTGTTAATTAAAATAAAAATAATTATTAAATAAAGAATAAAATATGGCGTAGCTTCAGCCAAGAAAAAGTTTCACCCTCCCTATTGTGTTATGTATGTACGTACGAAGCGTGTTAGAATTAATTAATTCAAATTGTATTTGCTTTTAATTACTAATTTTATGCATTTTATTGCAAGCTTTTGATTTCTTAATAACTTTTTTACAACCCAGCACTTCTGTTTTGTTTCATAGCTTCATCTATGCTTTGCTTTGTACATACGAGTGTGCAATTTTCTTATTTGTTTTTATAAATATGCCAAGTTGAAGTAGCTATTTGCACACATTCAACATTTTTATAAAAGTCATCACAATTAGTTATAAATGTCTTTTTATTGCATGTACCCTGTAGGAAGAATGTTCAATGTTTCAGTGATTTTTATTATGTGTTTGTCCACATAAAATTGTGTTTTATTTAGAGAGCGTAGTTGAAGGCAGAAGAATCATATGCGAAAATACTATTTGTACCTTTATATATAAACGTCAAACATACGTTATTATGTATATGTACAGCATATAAACATAAATTTATCCCAACCTAACCAACACATGTATAAGGGTGTATGCCCATGTGTTGTTGCCTCTGTAGTATCTATAACTTTAAGTGACTTCCCGCCATTTTTGTGCCCATATCACAACGCTCGCTGCCGTGTCAAGAAACTGGTATTCCTAGTAAAACAATATTTTACCACCTTTGAATCTCTTATTTTATCACTCATTCTCTTAATAAAAATATTACTTAAAAAATCTCTTCATCTGCTGATTTTTCACTCTTCTTTGTTGCATTGCAGCTCATTTTTAACATTTTTAATCAACTCTCTGCCGCCTACTCAGGCGCTCACGAATTAAATACAAACAGACAAGCCGCTGAAATTCCCCTACGTAGGCTATGTGTAGCACAACAAAACTGAATAAACAAAAGCAGAAGAAGTGTATAAGTAAATATAAAAGACAGAGCTAAGTGTGGTTGGAATGGAACGAGTATTAAAATTTATTTTTATTATAATCCATTTTTATGTTAATAAATATAATTTTATTTTTGTTTATTTATTATATTGTTTGAATTTTTTTAATTTCATTCCACTTTCATTTACTATATTTTATTTTAATTTTATTTATTTTATTTTATTTTATTTTATCTTATTTTAGTTTAATTTATCTTATTTTATTTTATTTTATTTCATTTTAGTTTATTTTATATTATTTTATTTTTTATTATGTGATTTTATTGTATTTATTTTTTTATTTCATTTCATTTTATTTTATTTCATTTTATTTTATTTTAGTTAATTTTTTTTAATTTTTATTTTAATTTTTTATTTAATTTTTTTTTTACTTAACTTTTTATTTTTATTCATTGATTAATTAATTATATTTACATACAACGCTGTTTTGCCCCTGTTCACAGTGTAGCCGGTTGTTAAATGAAACAACAAACTTTAATGCAAAGCAAAAAAATAAAACAAATAAAGAAAAAAATAATCCAAAGCATGGAAATAAAAACATTACTGCGGAGCACTCACTTCTCCGTTTTGTTTTGCTTGATCATTCGCCAACAAGCCAAAAGGTTCATATCTAAGATTTATATACTTCTGTCTTTACACGTACATACGTACATTTGTTTTTCACCTCCACACGCCCCAGCCGATATAATACAATATCTCCAAGAAGTAGTTTCTCTTTTCGAAAATGTACATATGTAAAATATATTTGCTCTTTTTATTTTTCCTCTTTTTGGTTTTTATTTCCTTTATTCATTGCCATTTTGTTGATATTCTCATTTCTTGAATTTCATGAGGAAGATTTTTTTTTTGTTTGTTTGGGTATTCTTTAGCTTTAAGAATAATTTTTACTTAGTAAAAAAATTTAGTTCCGTTCTGTAAGCTTTTCTAAATCGCTTGATGAAGCTATTTGGGGACTGAAGTTATTAATCCAATTAAGGCTTTAAGAATATTTATGTCATAAATATCTTTCAAAACTTTTGCAAATTGTCCTCATTCCGATATTCATACCATCTCTGCTGCAATTTCAGAAAATGAAAAATGGACTAGTTTCTTCAAAACTATTTCTAAGTCTATTTTTTAAAAATAAAACCTAAAATCTAAAATCAGTCTTTGTATCACTCGCAGTTTATATAATATTTGAACTCTAAACCTCTTACTCGTATCCTTGAACCTAATTATTTTAGATATATAGTCCCCCATATCCCCCAAGATATCATCTTAGTTCCGACAAACCAAGAGTTGAATAGCATTCCCTCTTCAAATAGTAGCGACAAACTTCTGCAGATTAAGGGTTCAAAAATTTATCTGCATGCCTTAGCTGATCTTAAGAAGAGGTTAAGATCCGAGTGTATCCAAAGGGACTGCCTAGTGGCCTCTCCCTGCTATGTAAGTGCAGTTTCATTTGTTCGCTTTGGCTTTTTCTTAAAGTTTTTGTAACCTTTTTGCAATTTTTTGTGAAATCTCAGTTTAAAGTTATCGATTTTCATATATTTCCCTCCTTATGCTTAGATATCAACAGCAAAACCGATCTCTTTTTTTCAGTTTCACATTAAATATCTTTTCTCATTTTAATAGAAGAGTTAATATTAAAATTTATTCAACTTAAAAAAACTTTTAGCAGATTCTCTTCCATATAATTTACCACAAACTTTATCATTCTTACTGGATTTACTCTTAATTCTAACTCAGCATATGGAGTGTTGATCCCCAGAGATCGCGAGAGTGGAATACGAAAGGCTCTCATAAAGACAAGAGCACATTTAATTGATTACATATATACGTATACGTACATATCTTTGTACTCATATATATGCGTCTTGCATCCTCTTCTGACTTCTTGGATTAGCTACAGGTTTGCTCCCTGATAACTCCTGAGTAGCTCCGCTTGTTCGGCTGGTGGCTCAGTGAAATAAAAAAATAGCAGAAGAAAAAAATCACATCAAATCTACAAGTGCGTGCACATACATACATACAAGCATATTTAAATGCTAGCATATATATGTATGTGTTGTTATTGTATTGCTCTGCTGCATGTGCTGTCATTTTCATCCACTCACACATACATACAAACACATGTGCGTGCATACATTGCCGCCTGCATTATGCATTAACGGCCTACCTGTTCGTAGGTGTGTGTATATTTTAATACTTACGTACATACGTATATATTCTATATGTATTTATGCATTCGCATCTACGTATGTACACGTATGTATGCACATATGTATGTGTTAGATACTTTTTTTCTTACTTTTATGTATGTATTTATGGATACTGTGAGCTGCTGTTCTGGTTTCTAATTGTCGCGTTCGCTGCTCGCTGCGTCGTTGCTGTCTGGCTGGCTGGCTCTGCTGCTGCCACTTCACTTCAGCCGTTGCATGCAACTGCAGTTCTGCACTGACTCTTTTTGCTCACTGTTTTTTGCCTTTTTTTCTCATATTTTCTTTTACGTTTTCAATTTTTATTTTTCATTTATTTTTTCTACAACTCAAATCTGCTTGCCAGCTTGCTGTTGTTGTTGTTGTTACGTTTGTCGACGACGACGACAACGACGACGACTCCCTGCTGTTTGTTGTTCAGCTCTCAGCTGCATTATGATTGCGTTGTCGTTCTGTAGCTGTGCGGCTGTGTGGCTGTATGCCTCTTCTCTGTGTTGGTGTTGTTGCTGCTGCTGCTGCGACGGCTGGTGTATCCACTTCTAGCCATGTATTCCACTGTTGCACTGACTGACTCGCTGGCCACTCGTACGCTCGCTGCTCATTGTTGCTACTCTCAATGTTGTTGTTGTTGCTTGCTAGCTTGCTTACGCCGATACGCCAGCAGGCTGTCTGACTGCCTGGTTGCTAGCTGCGTTTGATGACTGACTCTATCTACACAGATACGTATGTACGTACCTACCTACATACATATGTACGTACGCTGGTGCTTCCGAGCGTTCTGACGCTGCTCGCCCCCATTGCAGTGGTGTGAGTGACAACTGACAGCAGCGCTCCTATTGCATTGCAACTCATTCGTATGGGTGAGTATCAACGTCGTCGCTATCGTCAGCCGTCGTCATCCAACATCGCCGCTAGAAGGAGGTGGCAGAACCTACACCGCTCGCCGACAACAACGGCACCACAGTTGATTGAGAACAACGAAGCAAGTAAGACGTGTTTGTTGGTTGGTGGTTAACACTTTAACGCTGTTTTTGGGTTTTTTGGTTACCACATAACGCCATAACGCCAAGACGCCACAACATAACATAGCCGCCAAACACCAAACGACAATAAAAGTGCAAAAGAAACAAATTGGACGTGTACCCCTCAGCTCGGCTCGGCTCGTCTCGTCTTGTCTCGTGTGTACGTGTGTGTGGGTGTATTTGTGCGTGAATTTGCATAAAGTTGAACAGTGCCAAAATATTAATTAATTAATTAATTAATTAAGATAACAACAACAACAACATTTTTAGTTATAAACACAAAACCATTGAACGACGTTAACGAAGTGCTTCCGATTGATTGATTGAAGAGAAACAACAACTGTTTGAAGAAAAGTATTGTTTAAAAAAATGTTTACGAATTTTTCAAATTATTCGTACGAATTGTAAACAAAACAAGAAGTGTGCTTGGAAGATGCATAACTTTTTTAAGTGTGGCGAATGCAAAGAAAAAGCATTTTCGCAAATCAAAAATTGTCCATACTACAGTGCTGTGAAAAATTGTAAGTTCCTAACCAAAAAATTAAATCAAATAAGAGAAAACTTTATTAATAATAATAAATTATTCAATAAAATAAAAAAAAAATTTAATAGCGTAGTAAAAATGTGAAGAATTTTGGGAATGTAAAAAGAAACCAAAAAAAATATCATATAAACTGAAAAAAACATTTACTCAAAAATGGTGAAAAGAAAATTAGAAAAAAAAATAATAGATATATGAATAAGTTAACAAAAACCAAAAAAATATTATTGCGCAAAAAAAAGGTTTTAGTAGAATAAAAATATTCGAAAAAGCAAATTTGAAAGAACAAAATTTAAAAAACAATGTAATATAGTTTATAAAAATAATAAAAATATCATTTGCCTTAGTAAAGAGTTACAAAAAGTTACTCACCTTAATTGAAAAAAAAAACTTTTTTTAAATTATGAAATTTAAAAAACTATTAACTATTAACCCATGAAGGCAAAATAATATTTTTAAGCAATTCATTTTTTTATTATAAAAATAATTAGGTACTTTAATTTTTTTATAAATAAAAACATAGTTGCAAAAATTCGCAAAATAATTATAAAATGTGAAGACAATCTAGCTAAATAATTCGGATAAGAAACTTACTTGGACAAAAACAAATGTGTTAATTGTTTTTTGTTATTATTTTACTTTTTTTTATATTTTTACTTTTTCACCTAACAAATGACATAAATGTTTTGTTCTGAATTTAATTTTGAAAAATAAAAAAAAATTAATTTAAATTCCTTCAAATTTTAAAACGTTAGAGAAAAATGTTAAAAAGTGTGACAAAATAAAAAAAAATTCTTTCTCGTTTTTCTAAAAATTTAAACATTAATATTTTATTATAAAATTTTATTAGTTTAATTTAAAAGAAACTCTTCTGCATGAATTTGTTTTATTTTTATTTCGAAAAAATAATATTAATGACTTAAATAAAAAAAAATAAAATCAAATTCCTATTTTAAAAAAGTAAAGCATTAGTATCACAAAGGTTAAAAAAAACTAAAAGATAATAATAAAAAACTCATATTCCTTTTTTAAATTGCAAGTGAATATTATTGACCATTAAATGGTTAAGAAATTTTTTTCTCAAGTAAAGAGATATAATGAAAATTTATTTTCAGTTGTTAAACAAATTCAAAATTGACCTTAAAAAAAACTTCCAACTCTGACTCTTTTGAAAAAAAAACACAATTATTTTTGCAAAGTATGAAAAAAATATTTTATTATTAATAATATTCGTTTTTCTTAGAAAAATAATTTCCTCATTAAAATTTAAAAATCGTCATGTACATTTTACTTTAACAAAATTTTGAAAATACAGAACAAAAAATAAAGGACTTTCTTTATTTTAATTTCATCTTCTTAATTTTCTTCTCATTCTCTTTTATAATTTGGAATATTTAAAAAGCAAATTCAATTTTCACTTTAATAATAACAAGTCCACACATATTGCAACACAAAAGGTTTTATTATTACAAAAGTTAATTTTTAATTCTAAAGAAATGTTATCTCTTGACTCCACAGAAACTCCAAAAACTTTTTGAGTTCACTCATTTTGAGAAGCAAAAACGAATTTCACCACTGCGCATAATAATAACAAATACTTTGCCATAAGAAAACGTGAAAGTCGTGAAAATTTACTGAATCAGAAATATTGAAGAAACAAATAATAAACACAAATAAAAATTGTACAAAAAGTGACAAAAAAATTAAAAATTTTTTAAACATTAAGATCAACCCAAACTACAAAATAAAACTAAAAGTTTAAAAAAGAAATTCAATAAACAAACTTCTGTGCAAGCACAATTACGTGCGTGCAAGAATATACCTGTACGATCTCCCCCTACATTACCACCCACTGCTGCGCCGCAACGCAGCTGCAGCAGGTGTGTGAGTGAAACAAAAAAACTTCAAAAACAACAAACGCACAAAAGCAAAAAAATACAAAGTCAGCCGCCAAGAGCGAGCAACCAACAAAAACTTAAAAGAAATAACAACAAAAATAAAGTCAACGAAATTAAATCACAAAAACAAAAACCATGGCTGTTGTCTTTTACATGCCCGAAGGCGGTGGCGATGACACGGCATCATCATCGAGTGGCGGTCACAGCAGTACGGGCAGCGGCAGCGCTGCCTCTTCGACGTCACAATCGCCAAATACCACAACATCGGCAACACAAACGCCAATGCAGAGTCCGTTAGTGCCAAATCCCTATATGGTAGCCCTGTGTGAGGCGTTGCTATATCAATCCATGAATAGTAAGTGAATATTGAAATATACCTACTCATATATTAATTATTATTTTATAATTTATATTTTATATAAATATGGAAGAAAAATACAAAAAAATTTCCAAAAAAAAAATTCGGGAAAATATATTAAAATTTAAATTTTTTTTTGGGAATAGAAAATATTAAAAACATAGATTCGTATTAGAAAAAAAAAATTAAAAAATAATAATAATACAATTTTGAAGTATGTACGAATGTTTATGTTTTAGTAATTAAAGTGCGGCTAAAAAATCGTATTCCAATAAATTTTCACGGACTGCGAATTTCCTACAGGGCGCGTCATCAATTTTATCGATTCGCGCTTAAATCATTTTAATTTTTTTTTTGTTTTTTTTTCATATGGTATTTCTTACCTTTTATATGCCTCTGTCCACCCTTTCAAAATTATAATGAAATTCAGTTTCGGTGGGGAAATTCTTTGAGGGAAAATTATATTCGTAAGGCAAATATGAAATGAGAAGTAGAAATTGGCTCAAGTGTAATCAATATTTATGAAGGACTCAGCAAAATTTCCATGTTTTTTTTTCGAAATATCAAAGCGATTAAGGGTTTTCTGTTTCGAGGAAAGTGAATTCCTAGAAATAGCGATTTTGTTGATAAAAAAATTAATTTAAATATTATTTTTCATATTTTTAAGCAATTATTTTCTCTATAATATTTAAATTTTTTTTGATGTCAGTTTTTATTCTTAATTTTTTTATTTTTTATTATTTTATATTTGAAAAATTTTGAAGTTTCTATAAATGCAGATAAAATATAAATCAACACGCATGCTTTCTGAATTACTTGGCATAATTTTAGGCTAATTAAACATATCGTAGTAAGTAGCCTTCTTTAAGGCACTTGAGCTGTTTTTAACAAAATGCTGATATTAATATTTTTCTTGATTTTTGAATACAATCTCTCATGCTCTAAAGAAGCCCTAGAATAATTTAATAAAAATTTTGGGTATATTTTGATAAAAAACAAAATTCCATATTTGCTTGCCTAAAACTAGGCTACGTTTTCTTTTTAACATTTGAAAAAAAAAAATGTTGCATACTTCTAGTTGCAGCAGCAAATTCTCTCCGTAATATGGGGTATACAAAAGCATTATTTCGGACGTTGAAATTCACACAATAGGGAGATGATAGACTTTGAGATGATGATCAGAACAGGATCATTATATAAGTTCTTAAACTTCGATAAGAATCAGCAAGACATTTAAACCACAGCATTTATAAAATACTTGTTTCCAACAATTTTTTCCTACCAGCCTAAAATTAGGTGACATTTTCTTTATATCATTAAAGAGAAACTGTTGCATACTTTTTGTCACAACAGCCTTTTAATTCGCAAAAATCATGCATATTATTGCATAGTTTTAGGGGTTTTATAGCTCGGAAAGTGAAATAATAAAATAAATATTGAGATGTGGCTCAGAATAGAATAACACTGACATTTTTTATTAAAAGTTTCCATATTTACTTACCCGATCTAATAGTCATTCAATTATGTATCTTATTGTAATATATACTTGTATACCCACAAACCCTTTTTCATTTACAATTTACACGCTGAACTAAGTATTTTTAATTATCGTAAAAACGCTTGAATTTAACAAATATTAGTACAATAAAATATTACATATCGTATGAGTAATACATACATACTTACCCATGCATATATACATCCAGCGTATCATAAAAGCAGATAATTAAACAAAAAATATTAAACAATAGTAAGCGATTGGTAAGCCATAGTAAATAAATCAATGAGTCATTGTCGTTTTTATTATTTTATTGTTACTATTATTAACAGCAGTTGCAGCCAAGTAGTCAACAAATGAAAGGTAGAAAAATAACGAATGTCATGTAGTGTTGAAGAGTTGTAAAATTTGTAAGTAAATAATAAAAGCAAAGGAGGCACTTGAGTTAGTAATTTTATTGGTGATTTTATTATTAGTAATTTAGTGATAGGCACTTCTTTAGGGATTTTTTTATTATTTAATAAATATAGATTGATATTAAAATTTTGTTAAAATTATATCAAACAAAAATTGACCTCAAAAAAGGAATTAAACGAAGTAAAATAAAATAAAATAAAATTTAGCAAAGTAAAAAAAAAAAATAAAATAAAAAAATAAAATAAAAAAAAAAAATAAAAAAAAAAATAAAATAAAAAAAAATAAAATAAAAAAAATAAAAAAATATTAAATAAAATAACATAACATAACCTAAAATAAAATAAATAATAAATATAAAATAAAATTAAATTAAATTGGATTAAATCGATTAAATTAAATAAAATGAAATAAAATAAAGTAAACAAAATGAAATAACATAAAATACAATAAAATGAAATAAATTTATTTAAAATAAAATTAAATTAAATGAAATTAAACCAAATTAAATTGAACCAAATTAAATTAAATAAATATACATTAAATTAAAAAAAAAATAAAATAAAATAAAATAAATAATAAATTTAAAATTAAAATAAATTAAATCAGATAAAATCGAATTAAATGAAATAAAATAAAAAAAAAAATAAAGTTAAACTAAATTAAATAAAATAAAATATAATAAAAAAAAATAAAATAAATTAAAATTAATTAATTTAAAGGAAAATTAAACTAACTAAAATTAAATTAAATTTAACTAAATAAAATTAAATTAACGTAAATAAAATTAAATTAAACAAAATAAATAAAATCAAATAAGAAAAAAATAATTTAAAATAAAATGAAGTTAAATTTAATGAAATAAAATACAATTTATTATTTGAAAAGCATTTTTAATAGCAGAAAATGTATGTTATTAGTCTATAGCAAAAGCCCAAACAAACATATATACCATATATATATGGACATATTAATATTACACTAATAAATGTAACACACCCAAAAATGTTCTTTGCCTGACCGAGTGACCGACGTCGTTTTGACCATTATTTCGGCCACACCAGCCTGCACCAAATGTCTGTCACTACGGCTGCTGCAACAAACAGGGGTAACAAGATACTACTTATTTAGACATTTATTACCACACCCGTGCTTTGCATATAAATAATATGAAAGACGAAGAAAACAAGCAAACAAAAAAAGAGAAAAAAAAATTAAAAAAAAAAAACAAATAATAAACAATAATACTGAAATAAATCCAGTTTGGCGCGTGCCATAATTGTGTATGGAAAAAAATGCATAAACTTCAGGCGATCGAACAAATGCAATTGTTGCGCAGGCGCATATTCATTATGTATGTATATGAGAGCATAACTTGAATATATGTAAATTAATGTAGCTTTAGGTATGTTTAAATGCATATATAACTATAAATTGAAGCATAAAATTGTCGTTAGTGGTTTACTGCTCCACTTATTGCAAGGCAAGACAACAATAAAAAATGAATTCGTTGACCCACGCCCAACTTTTTGGTTCAGAGTTTATATCTTTTGCTGCAAAAAATGTAATTTATAAATAATTATAGGCATTTTATGTTTTCATTTTATATATACTTATATATAAATATACATTAATATTCTTGCGCTACTACTTGTTGTATAACTTCTAGCAATTTTTACAACCAATTTTTCTCTAACAAAAAAAAATTAATACATATTTTTTGTATTTAATATATTCTTAAATTTACTAAATTTAAAATAATCCTCGAAAACTCCTGCAAGCTATTAAAAAAATATTTAAAAAACCCTTCAAAGTATCATATAACCTTCTCGCTGTGATCTTTAAATTACCACTACATGCCAGCAGAGCACGCGATCTCTACGCTTGTTGTTGCTACTGTCACTGCCATTATAAACACATACTAATGTATAATACGTTGAAAAGCCAAAGAACTTTAAAAGAAACATAACTCGTTTGCTGAGTTGCAACTTAAAAAAGGAAGAACAAAACATTAAAAAAAAACTATAAAAATAAATAAATTGAAAAAGTAAAATAAAAATGTAAGAAATGCATAAAAACCGTACTAAAAAAACCTCAAAACAATACAAAATCTACTATTTTAACTCCAACAAAAGCAAAATCACAGTAGCACCACATACATAAGTATCGTAGTAGAACTGATTGTGAAAGAGGAAGCTCTGCAACTGCTGCATACAACAAAATTGAATCTGGAAAAACTGGTTTCTTACTACGTACATGTATGTACAAACTAACAGACCCATAAAGCAGTTAAGAGTTTGTAAAAATTTGAAAAAAAAAAAACTCCAAGAGCAAAAAACAAAATAAAATAAAAATAAATCAAGAACAACTGGATAGCGATAACTGCGCTGTTTATGCTCCTTTTTAAAGGTTTTACGTTTGATTGCTTTTTTGAAGGCTAATCGCAGGATTTTATACATTATTTTATGTGCGAGCTTTCGTTATGGTTGCTAGTTAAAAAAACTAATATTTATGTGTTTTAAAAATTATTTATATTAATTTTATTTAAAACAAAAATTAATGCTATTATATTATTTATTGGAAAACAATAATTAATATCCAATATTTTTAATAAATTAATAGACTTTAACTAAAAAATATCTATTTTATTTGATTAATTAATATTATACTATATACTACACAAATTATTTTTAATTAAATTAAAGCTAGTAATATAATTATAAATAATTTATATACTAATTTTTCAGTTCACTTTTTTAATATTAATTAAAAGAATATCAAAATGCGATATTATTATTTAATACATAAAAAAATCATAAATAAATCCGAGTATTTTTATAAAGTTAATATATTTTAGTAAAAAAAACCATTTAATAAATTAATATTGATTATCTAACTCTTATTAATTTTAGTTAGTTAAAATTTATAATTTAATTATTATAATTTAAATTTGTATATTAAATTTTTTTTTATAATTAAATTTTGAAATCAATTTTTTTCTTTGCATAAAAAGCAACTTAATTACTACCTAAAAATTAAAAACTCAAAGTAAAATTAAAAAAAATCAATTCATATAAATTTTTAATTATAGCAGAGTTCAAAGCTCAAAAATTAACAAGCATAATTAATTTTTTTTTTTTTTTCAAATTAATCAAACAATATCTCTAAAAGTTAGATGCAAAATTGAAAAAAGTGATAACAAAACTAAATTGAAATAAAAATCCATTTAAATTTGTTATTTTTATTATTAATTTACTTTGGATGAATGTAATATTTATATCTATAGATTTTTTCATTGATTACTTCTTTGAATACAAATTGACTTAAAAATAAAATATTAAATTCAATAGCTATTAAAAATTAAGGTTAAAAAAATGTGTAAATAAATTTTTTATTAATAAACTTTTATTTTTAATTAATTTTTATTTTTAACTAATTTTTTATTTAAATCAAAGTTTTTAAACTAAATTTCAATTGATTTTTTATTTGCCTAAATTTAATTTAATTAATTAACAACAGCAAATTAAAATTTAAGTAATATAAATTACTTTGGAAGTAACACATAAATGCTATTAGTAACTAATTACACGTTTTTTATACTTTTTGTATGCACGAATATTTTTTTACATAAATTCAAACTAATTAAAAAAATTTCTAAAATTGCCAATTATAAAATATTTTAGTGATCATATTTTTAAAAATTAATTAATTTAATTATTTTTTTAATCACATTTTTGGAAAATTCAGCAAATTTTTTAAAAAATTTCTAAATATTTGAGAAAAATTGTTATAAAGATATTTTGGGAATTCGTACACTTACTCGAATGATCTTTTTAATGATTTTAATTTTAAATTCAGGAATGAAGAAAGGTTTTTTTAGTTTTTATGATTTTTTTTTAAACGGTTGTATTTTTATTTCATTTTGGAAGCAAAATATTTGTTATTAAGAATTTTTGAACATTAATAGAGATATTTCAAAGAATATTCTTTAAAATCATTTAATAAAAAATATTATGAATAAACAAACCCTTATAAACGCATTATTTAATATTTTTAAATGATTTTAAACTTATAAATTTTTTCAAGAAGATTTTTGGAAATTAATTAACTTTAATTAACTTTTCTTCAATGTCAATTTAAAATTTTTTATACAAATTTAGTTAATTTAAGAATTTTTATTTAGAGATATTTCTTCAACCTACAACATTTAAAGTATTTAAAAATATCCTTACAGTACATTTATGCGATCTTTAAGTGCTAAGCGCTTGTTCGTAGATATATCTACATTTACTTCATATTTATTTCGAAAAAAAAATGTAAATTTCCCAAGTGCAAAGTCACTGACTTTCACACTTTCAATTAAAATGTTTTTTGCTTGTTTTGTTTCTTCTTCTAACTGCTATCTTTTCTACGAATGTGAAAACTTTGCTTAAATAAATAAGGCACAAGTACTTTCCTAATTGCAAACGCATAACGTGCATATTAAAGCAAAATACAAAAATACCTGCATATACATAAGTATGCTTAATAGTTATACATATATGTTTATATATGTATACGAGTATATAAATATATGTACCTATATGCATTTTTGTATATTCCTGTATTATTTTACCACCACGCCATATTTGCTTGTGTGGTGGCAATGCTGAGTCATCAAAGTCAACACCACAAACAAACAAAAAAAAAGACTAGTAACAGAGGGGGAGAGGAATAAAAAAATATATAAAAAGCAACCAACACCTATTAAACCACCAAAAGGCCCCACCCAATTGACAGGTCGCATGAATAGAGGCACAAACACACGCAAACATATAATACAAAGCATGCCAGCGCATATAACAACATACATATGTAGATATATGCACACACTGAAAGTGGAGTTTATGTTGTTGCCACTACCAACAACCCTTTGTCATCCATAATCCCTAGAACACCGCCAACTTCACTCATACAACAAAGCGGGCCTAAGCCTATTCAACCCTACCGCTCGTGCATGCATAAATTTTTTTTATTTTTTATTTTTCCAACCAACCGCTTTTCTGTTTTGTTTTCATCTTTCTCACTCTTTCCTTTTACCCTTGCTTCATAAACTTTATCACGCTTTTTACTTCAACTCATTTTCTTTATAAAATCCAATTTTTTTGCGCCTCTAAATTTGCTCTTTCCCCCATTAAGCGACATTCTCTTTTGGTTTGTTTCATAATATTACCATTTCTGGCATCCCATCGTTTTTTGCTTTCTCCTCTCAATGTTTTTAAGCCACATTTTTTTATTTTCTCTAAAGCCGTAAGTAGGCCTCCTGGCAACTACCCTGATTTTGTTGGGATTTTTTATTTTGCAGGATAATTTGCGTTTTTATTGCTCTTTTTTATGTTTTCTCTCAATACCTATTTACTCTCTGCTGCATGGCATTTTTATTTTGCTTGGTAACTCCAGAAATGTGTTTAGGCGTCTTTCCCGCCAGAAAGAGTATTTCCATACTCCTGTTTTGTTGCTCAGTAGGAAGCTCATAATGGGGGTTTGCATGAAAAATGCGTGTTTCTCCTTTTGTGTTTATTTACTTTGATGACGCATTGCGTCATAATTCTCACACCTTGCCACCATTTATTTTGTTTTAACATAATAAGTAATTTTTATTATGAATTTAGAAATGGATGTATTCATTTATGACTTGTTTTCGTTAAGCCAAGAGAGGTATTTAAATTAGGTCCGCGAGGAACGAACCCCTTTTTGCCACCGGTCACTATCTGAAAATCCTATAGATCGATTATTTTGAGGGTGCAATCACTAAAAGCCATCTTATTGATGAGATCCTGAGATCTTGTTCTTCCTATAACACCTAACTAAATTTTAAATAAATTTCAATAAGACCACCGCAATCTGTTCCATTGAATGGTGCAGCGCCTTGCCGTATTTTGTTTTTTCATCAGAAGATCTCTCTGCGGGAAACCAGATGCCTTTGAATAACCAAAAATTGTCCTAAGCAAGAACAGTTTAGTTTTGGTAAGGCAGAAGCACTATCTAGTCGCTTCTGAAAAAAAAAATATTAGTGAAAGGTCATTGTTGGCTTACTCGGAAATTAAGTTTTGGAAAAAATTCCTTTGTGCAAAATTAGCCAACTTTTCGCAAGTTCGGATCGCTCGCTTTAAAACTTCTCAGTATTCTTTCAGTCTGTGAAAAACTGATTATCTTAAGTCAAGATCGGACTTCACAGAACATGGGAGCTTTAGACTTCACAAGCCAGAAGCAGTTTGTTCAGAGAGAGAGAGAGAGAAAGAGTGACTCCAATTCTCTTTGATGCTGCCGTTGAACAAATGGTTTTCGTGTTTTTTTTTTTTTTTTTTTTTTTTTTTGTTGAAAGATTCCCTTGCACAAAATCTCCTACCCCACGGAAAGGTCAGATAACCTTTGTAGGGCTTTACCACTTTTTAGAGTTCTCAGAGCAATAATGGATAATCAAAGATATGCTCTATTTTGATAAAAAAAAAACAGAAATCCTTTCGGCGGGGTTCCGCTTTGTCGGTAGGACCTTTTCACCTCCTAATATTAAATGTGCCTCCAAGCATAGAGGATTAGATCCCCAGAATTTCTTAAACGAAACTGCAGGCATTCAGATACTATCCTGCAGCTACGAGTCAGAAGGTCTTGCGATCCTATCCTGCTCAGACTGCCTCACGGCAAAGAATTTCACCAACACCTACTGTATTTCAGATATATAAAACAATCTTAATCTGTTTGGTGTCGACAGTAAGGATTCACAATTCACTGCATTGGGCTCTAAATTATAACAAAAATTTTTACTTTTGTTCCTTTAAATTTTTAAATTTCCTATTAATCTTCCGGCTTCCATCCACTCATCGCCAGAAATATTTCTACAATAAAAAGAATAGAAGTACATGCATATGTATATTTTTCTTTTATTTTCTGCTCCATGCTGCACAACTCAACTCAACTACTAGTTAGCGCCCAATTCAAGTAACGGCACTTCAAATTTATTACCGCAACGTAACAACCGACATACATACATACATACTCACACAAACCCACAAGTAATTTTCTAATTCACAGAAAAATGCTTGACTTTAAGCTTTACTTCCTCACTTGGAGAGCTTTTTCGCAGACTCAAGGAAAAGTTATAAGGGTATGGATAGAAAATCATATATGTCAATATACATATTTTATTATATATGTATACATACGATTTTATATATGTATAGTAAGTACTTGCCACACTCATTGTTCAGACAACTCCAACCCAAAAAGTCACACATACTTATACGACACTGCAGGCAATGCTTCATACATACATACAGGTACTCAGTAGACTCCTGGTGTTCAAGGATGCTGGCACTTCTTGAGAATGTGACTGGCATATACATACGTGTATGCTTCCGTATTTATAGCACACACGTTGCTAACATAAATTTATACACAGCTCTATTTATATGTACGTGTATATACTTTCAAGGCGGCAAATAAAAATGTCTATACGCTATGCTGAAAGATTTTTCTGCAATCCCAAGCATTGTTACCGGGCAATGCGCCTAAAATACTTGCCTACCTATTATATAGCTCACATACATATATATACATATATATTCTCCATGAAAACACCCAAAAGTAGGCACTTCCACTCTCCCTACTAAACTTGTCGCATGACTGTTGTCAGGCGCTTGCTTTGCCGCCGAAAAGTAGGCAGCCGCAATGAGTAATCATAATAATAATGCAAAAAAAAAAATATTCTTTATATACATATTTTTACTGCCTACATTCCGGCGTTGCAACGTGCTGCTCTCTATTTTCCATTTTCTCTCTCTCTCTCTCTCTCTTTATTCATTTAACGTATTTTGTTTTGCTTTGCACTTTCTTAACATTGCGCGTCCTTTGCGTCGTACAGTTGTTGTTGGCTGGGCTCACGCCCTTCATATCGATCGTTAACGGTTTATTTTGTTTGATTTTACTGTTGCCAACAGCTGTTTCTTGCGCCTAAAAGTCTGCAAGAGGCTACACGCTGCGCTTTGGTATAGCAATATTGCGCGCGCGCGTCATTTTCGCCGGTTTTGTTTTGCTCAGCAACTTCGTTTCGCTTATACAAAGCATAACAGCAAGTAACAAGCAGCATAAACGGCCGTGAACCTGGTCGTCGTCAGGTCGTCGTTCGTCATATTTTGCTTGTTAGGTGTGTATCTGAGCGTGCAAAAGGTAGGCGTGTGCAACGCTGGTGGGGCGTGCGGCGTGCTGTTGAAGCTAGGCGCTTGGCTACTTGCCAAGGCCTGCAGAAAATGGGCGCGTCAGCCGCCAAGTATCAAAACAAATATGGCGCTTGTGGCTTGTGCTGCTTAGAAACAGCTGTGCTGTGCGTTGTTGCGTTGCTTGGCGCGAATAAGTGGGCCTTGCAATGTTTTCAAAACAACAAACTTTCATTGCGGCAAATTTTTTTTTTTTTTTTTGCATTTTTCTGCTTTGAAACAACATCAAAGCGCCTTTGGGAGCAACACTTTTCAATTTTTCTCTATATAAAAGTATATATTGTACAATGCATATACATATATTTTCTCTATACATAAAACTTTTGTTGCCATGTTGCCATTGCGCTGCAGTTGTCTTCAAACTGATGCCAACAACAAAAAAAGTTGTTACAGTTATAGTATACGGTGTGCATGTGTGAGTTAGCAGCACCTTTTGTAGCATTACTTTTTGTTGTTGCCGGCGCATTGTTGTTGTTGTTGTTGTTGTTGAAGAGACTTTGTGTCATTGCCATTGCCATTGACTTTGGGACATGAAAAAGCTGCTGACTGTTGGCTGCTAACTGCCGCTGTTGTTGCTACTTTTGTTGTTGTTGAGACTTTTGTTGTTTTGTTGCTGTTGTCGCTGTATTATATTCCAGTTATACAGCTTTTCATTTAGTTTATTTTTTTTTCATATTTTATTTCTCTGCATTTTATGCCTCATTTTCTATTATCGCACGGCAACTGACGGCAGGCGGCGTACAGCAGCTATCGCTGTCGTCATCATCATCGACAACTATGCCCGCTGGTGGCAGCATATTATATCATGCAATTTTTTGCTTTGCTTAGTTAAAGCATTTCGTTGTTGTTTTCATGTGGTTGTTATTATTGGAAATGTAAAGCGATTTTTGCATTTAGCTATGCCACGAAATGCGGCACGTTTTGTTGCTGGCGGATGGCAAGAGGTTAGCGGTGAAAGAAGATTACATTGATATATTTATGTATGTATTTGTGTGTATGTATGTATATTTCTATGCAGCGTATATATATGTATATATACGTATATAAGTGTATATGTATTAAGTCGTCGCAGTAACTCTGACCAGCTCTGTTGCCAAGCCATGCCAAACTGTTGTAATCGTTTTTGTTTTTGTTGGTTTTTTCCATTATTTTTGCTATGCTAGTTACCGTGTTATCGGTAGCTTTTGAGCTCATTTTCTATCTCTCTCTCTCTCTTTATTTTGTTCTCCATTGGGGGCACTTTTGTATCATTTTTTTTTTTTTTGGAAAAATACATATACATACATATATTTTTTTATTTTTGATGCTGCAATCTAGCTGCTTTGTTGTTGCTTTGACATTGTAACTTTCATTCAACAAAGGCTTACATCAACATTTTTTGTTTTTTTTTAGTCTAGAATTATTCTAACATTAACATCCTTGAATTTTTGTATTATTATTCTATTTTTTTCTTAATATCCTCTTTGTTCTTAAACTTAACTACTGTTGCAGCTACTCTGAATGGCTCTTTTGTTTTGTTATTATTGTAAATAAACTAAGTAGGTACTTTTTAAGTAACTATTGTTTCACAGCTATATTATTTTGAGCGCTAGAAAAATAAATAACCAAGACAGCAGAAAAAGACAATCGATAAAGTTGAAGTAAATGGTGAAATCAAGGCTAAAAACTTAAAAATAATAACACAATAATGAATAAAATTAAAAATTTATCGAAAAAATCAGTAATATAAAATAAAATTTTCTACAAAAAAAAAATTGAAAATAAAATAAAGTAGAATTAATTAGAATTTAAAAAAAATAAAAAAACAAACCTAAATTATATTAAAATAATTTGAATAAAATTAAATAAAAATAAATTAAATTAAATTAAAATTAATAAAATAAAATAAAATAATGTATAATAAAACTAAATGAAATTAAATAACATCAATAAATTAAAATACAATAATATAAAAAAAAATTAATAAATTTATAATAAAATAAAGTAGAACAAAATAATATTTAATAAAAAGAAAAAAATAAATAAAATTAAATTAAAATAAATTAAATTAAACAAAATTAAATTGAAAAAACTTAAATTAAATAAAATAATAAATTAAAAAATTAATTATTAATAATAAAAAGTAAAGAAAATAAAATAATATAAATTTAGATAATATAAAATAAAATAAAACTACATATAATAAAATAAAATTAATTAAAATAAATAAAATAAAATATAATGAAAAAAAATAAAATAAAATAAAATAAAATTAAATTAAATTAAATTAAATTAAATTAAATTAAATTAAATTAAATTAAATAAAATAAACTAAAATAAAATAAAACAAAATAAAATAAAATAAATTGACTAAATTAAAAAAAAAATAAAGTAAAATAATAAAAAATATAAATTAAAATAATATAAAATAATATAAAATAAAATAAAATTAAATAATAAATTAAAATGAAATGTAATAAAATAAAATAAAATTAAATAAAATAAAGTAAAGTAAAATAAAATAAAGTAATATAAAATAAAATAAAATAAAATTAAATTATATTAAATAAAATGAAATAAAATGAAACAAAAAATAAAATAAGTTAAATGAAATAAAACAAAAAATAAAATAAGTTAAATAAAATAAAGTAAAGTAAAATAAAATAAAATGACATAAATTAAATAAAATAAATTGATTAAATTAAAATAAAGTTAAATAAAATATAATGAATGAATAAATAATTTAATGAAAAAAATAAAACATTACAAATTAAAAAAAAAAAAATTAAATAAAATAAAATAAAACAAAATAAAGTAAAATTAAATAAAATAAAATAAAAAAATAATAAAATAAAAATGAAATAAAATAAAATGAAGTAACGTAAAATAAAATTAAATAAATTAAAATATGCTTAAATAAAATATATAAAGTTTAATTAAAAAGAAATAAAATAAGTACATTAAACTGAACAAAAATTATCTTATACCTAAGTTTTTAAGTACCGTAAAATTAATTCTTAGCAGACTCTGTTTCAGCTTGTTTTTCAACACCACTTCATTTGACTCAAGTGCAGCTTAGCAACAATAAAAGCATCTTTGCCTTTACGTGTTTGTATTTATGTACATGTAGTAATATATGAACATTCTTATATTATATTCACATAAATTTATATAATTATATATGGACATACACAAAGATGCTTACGAGCCAACTTGTCTACCAAGCACATCAGCTCATCAAATAACGCCTTTCACTAGCCACCAACCGCGTACCAAATTTTTATTGCTGCGCATGTTGATGACACATGCTTTTGATATTTTTGCAAGTTGCACATGAAGTGATGTTTGCATTTATTTACTTGCATACGTATGTAAGTTTAGCAAGAGATACATTTTGAAGAAAAAAAAAAAATTTTAAAAATTTACCATGATATATGTTACAACAAAAGCATGCAAACTACCGGCATTCCTCAGCATTGAAGTCACAAATTTACACATATTCTCACATTTATACGTACATGTATGTATGTATATCTGTGAGAAATGTGTTTCAGTAATTACACAAAAGTAACTTTGTAATTACAACAGACAACACATGTTTTATACACGTATGCAATATTCAAGGGCGCTACCATACAACATATTTTGTTTGTACTGTACCGTCATTTACTAATGTAAACAAATTAGGTGAGTCAAGTAAAAATATAATAATAAAGAGAAATTAAAAACTTACAATTTAAATTAAATTTAACAAAACTAAAGAATTGAAAAATATTAATTAAATTAAATATACTAAAAAGAATAAAAAATTAAATTATATTAAATAAAAATTTGATTTATTTAAATAAAAAGTAAATACAATAAATATATTAAATAAAAAATTATTAAAATTAAAAAATAGCATAAAATAAAGCAATTTTAAATTAAATTAAATAAAAATAAAATAAAGTTAAATAAAATAAAATAAATAAAAATATATTAATATAAATAAATTTAAAAATGAATTAAATAAAAAAAATAAATTAAATTAAAATTTACAAAATAACAAAAAATTTTTATTAAATAAGACCTAACGAAATAAAATAAAAAAATTTAAAACGTAAGTAAAATAAAATAAAATAGATAATAAATAAATAAAAAATAAAGAAAATAAACTTAAATTAAATAAAATTATATAAAACAGAATAAAATAAATGTAAAAAAAATAAAATTAAATTAAGTTCGACTTAATTTAATTGCTACGCAATTCTAAAATAACCTATTAACTGTCTTTATTTAATCTATACTATTATTAATTTTGTTACTAATTCACTAGTTTATCTTTTAAGTGGACACTTCAGCACTTCAATTATTCAATGCTGATAAGGTTTGTCATACAAAATGATTAAGCTTTCATTATCTTTTAAGTTGCAAAGACGCAATACTTTGGTTTCTAAGACAAGTTTTTAATATACATACATATGTGATACATAAATGTATATATATTTATATATATAAATTAATATTTTTTTTTTGCTTAAACAACCCACAAACAAAACTGTAAGTATCCATTTAGCAGTCAATTTAGTATTAACAATACATGCAAAATGGCAATTAACGTAGTAAATTAAAATTTTTTTTGTTTTAATTTATTTACGTATTCAAAATTATAGTAAAATCTGATTTTATCAAATTATTAAAACTATTTGTCATTTTGTTTAAAATCTATAATTAATTAAAACGAAACAATTAACGACGCATACATATTTCCGCCGCGCACAAATGCTGATAAATAATAGCTCGCGTGCTCCGGCAGCATACTCGATGAACGCTCGCACGGGCGCGAATAATAAATACAATAGCTCGCCCACCATAGTTTAACTCTGTCTATGGCGCCAACTGAAATCATAATATACATACAAATATATAAAATGTAGCGATTGTTAAAATAAACAGAAATTAAAAACGTCTACTCTTGACAATCAAGGCTACTTAACTTACTATATTCATCATTCATATATATAAATATATTTTAAAAATATTTTGCTTCATCCATTATGATATTTCTTCTCTCTCTCTAGTCTCTGCTTAATCGAGACATCTTTATTTATTATTACTATTCTTCCATTATTATTGAGACACTGAACTTGAACTTACTCATAGCCACGTTACGCATCGCCACTTGGTTAGCAAAATAATTAAATACGCCAATGTACACTTATACACACATACATACATACAATTATTATAATCATAAACGCATTCGCATTGCAATTATTTTCATTACGTAGCCAACAATTATAATCTCTGTGTATGTATGTACTTATGTGTATGTATACCTATTTCTAATCTAACATCTGTATTATAACTACAACTAATCGCATTATCGCGCGCGCAAAATGAAGAAGGTGCTAATCGGCTTACTGA
>JAWMAG010000041.1:12855000-12860000 GCA_037013455.1 Ceratitis rosa
GAGTGTATGAATGCCATTCCAAATGGGTGTTATTTAAATAATAAACATTTCAAAATTTAAAGTCATTAAATAAGCTCAGATTAATTAATTATTATAACTTTTTTGAAGTAACCCTGAACGTTAAGGTCAACAAAATAAATATAAACGTTCTAGCATTTTTTTAACTAATTATTATTATTTTTTGGTTGAAAAACAAATATTTTTCTTTATAAGAAATTTTACTTTATCACACATAAAAATTTATGCTTTTTTAATTAACTTCTTAATTGTTGCAATTAAAGCATTTAAAAACAATTTGCAACTAACAAAACGTTGTGCAGCAAATTGCAAGCTAAACGAAAAAAAAAATGTTGCAAACAATAATTATGCAGTTACTAATGAGAATTGCAGAAAATTAAAATAGCGAAAAATAATAAATAAAGAAGAAAATCAAAGCAAGAAAAACTACACAACATAATTTACAACGCATCTTCGCAGTTAAAAAAAAGAAATAAATACAAAAAGATATAATTTTTTCCACTTGCAACAATGTAGCTGACTTACGACATAAGTCAAGGTTGACGTTGGTGCAATAGGTATAAAAAAAAAAATCAAGTACTTGAAATACTTTTGTTTTTAATATGAGCACAATAGATACTTATAAAACAGAAAGAACATAAAAAACTCTGAAGTCATCACTTACATGCATATAAGACGAAAACACATGTCTTCGACATTCATTTTACTGCATGTGGCTGTGTTTCACCAGCATTTCTTGCAACTCGCAGCTACTTGTGGCGATTTTACATTAAAAAACTGTACCCCTATTTCTTATTTCGTAATAATCTATATATCGTATATATACATTTTTATATGCACATTCATCTGCTTCATTTTGCTTTAGAGAGTCTACAATACTTGCGACCTTCATACTTTTCTGCTTTTCTTACTCTTTGAATGCTAATAATAGCAGCTAGCTTATCAAATGCATATTGTTATGACAACGCATAAATTTTATGAGTCCCATTGTTTTTCGCATTTATTGCGAATTGAATTTTAATGAGTGCATGTACATAGATTTTTTTTTTTAATTTGTAGTTAACCATATTTTAAAACTCATTTTTATGGAAATAAATCATCATTTGCTATAAGCATACATATAAATAGTGGCTACTGTTATTCAAATTTTAGACCAAAGTAGAGAACAAAGAAATGTAATATTTTTTTGTATAATCTTATACAATTCCGTACATTTAACCCGATTTCAGCTGCATACATTTTGGACTACATATAGTTGCTAAACTGCCACCATATAACGCCTACCCCAACAAAATAACTTTAAATGTTTTTATAAATGTATTTTCTTTCCGTTTATTTTATATTTTGATATGCTGATTTGCTTTTGTAATCTTTTGTGCCTCCACTCAACCCAACGCCAACTCAGCCAAAAATATTTGTCATAATGACGTCACCGTTTTGATGGAATTATTTTGGGTTTATTGGCCTGTATATATCGCAGAAAAAAAAGAAATTGCTTGTGTGAAAGCGACGATTTGTTTTCCGTTTCATTCATTGCGAAACTCGAGTGAACAAAAACAATTGACCGCGTTGAAAATGTTTATAAATAAATAATAAATAAATAAGCAATATATACGTTACTGAAAGTATGCGAAGAAACAGCTGAGACCTTGAGAAATATTTAGGAAATATATATATTTTTTTGGCAATTACAAATGAAACAATTCAACATAACGTGTACTAGAATTAATTGTGATACAATTTTAAAAATTATATCTTATTTTATTGAACTTATTTAATTTAATTTAATTAAATAATTAATAATTAAATGTAGTTAATTTAATTTAATTAAATTAATTTAATTTAAATAAATTAACTATAAAACACTTTATTTTATTTTGTGATATTTTACTTATTTTATTTTCTTTATATTAATTTTATTTTTTTCATTCCATTTCATTTTATTTTTTTATATTATCATATTCTGACTTATTTTAGTTTACTTAGGTTTATTTTATTAATACTTTAATTTTTCCATATGTTTTTCTTTATTTTATTTTGTTTTATTTTATTTTATTTTAATTTATTTTATTTTATTCTATTTTATTTTATTTTATTTTATTTTATTTTATTTTATTTTATTTTATTTTATTTTATTTTATTTTATTTTATTTTATTTTATTTTATTTTATTTTATTTTATTTTATTTTATTTTATTTTATTTTATTTTATTTTATATTATTTTATTTTATTTTATTTTATTTATTTTTTATTTTATTTTATTTTATTTTATTTTATTTTATTTTATTTTATTTTATTTTATTTTATTTTATTTTATTTTATTTTATTTTATTTTATTTTATTTTATTTTATTTTATTTTATTTTATTTTATTTTATTTTATTTTATTTTATTTTATTTTATTTTATTTTATCTTATTTTATTTTATTTTATTTTATTTTATTTTATTTTACTTTATTTTATTTTATTTAATTTTATTTTATTTTATTTTATTTTATTTTATTTTATTTTATTTAATTTTATTTTATTTTATTTTATTTTATTTTATTTTATTTAATTTTATTTAATTTTATTTTATTTTCTTTTATTTTCTTTTATTTTCTTTTATTTTATTTTATTTTATTTTATTTTATTTTATTTTATTTTATTTTATTTTATTTTATTTTATTTTATTTTATTTTATTTTATTTTATTTTATTTTATTTTATTTTATTTTATTTTATTTTATTTTATTTTATTTTATTTTATTTTATTTTATTTTATTTTATTTTATTTTATTCTATTTTATTTTATTTTATTTTATTTGATTTTATTTTATTTTATTTTATTTTATTTTATTTTATTTTATTTTATTTTACTTTATTTTATTTTAGTTAGTTTAATTTAATTTAATGTAATTCAATTTAATTTAATTTACTTAATTTAAGTTAATTTAATTTAATTTTCTTTAATTAAATTTGTTTTAATTTAATATATTTTTATTTAATGTAAGTTTATCTTTTTATATATATTTTATATTATTTTATTTTATTTTTTTTTTTTAATTTATTATTTTATTTTATTTTTTTATTTTAAATCAATTTATTTATTTTAATTTTTTTTTCTTTTATTTTATTATATTTTATTTTTTCTTACTGTTATATGTATAAGCATAAATTATTGACCCACCCGTCAAACCAAAACCAAGTGCCACAAAATGTTTGTTAAATATCAAATAACATTCGTGCGCAATATATATGACAGCTGACAATAATGTTGCAATTTGAAAAAAAAAAATTTTAATCGAAAATGTCAGAAAAATTGAAAATTTTTGAAAAGTCGGAAAATAGTTAACGATCTATAGGCTACTGCATAAATTTTTTTCATCAAACAGACATTTTTTTGCGCGCAGCTGGCCATAAAATCAAAGCCATAAATGACAAATTGCGACAGCGATAACAATAAAAACAAAAACTTATCTATGAATTCATAAACGCAAGTTTATGTATAAGTGAATATGTTTATGTAAGGCAACATTGAGCAGGTATACTCGTATAGTATATTTATATGTACGTGTAAGTAAGCGAGCAAGAGTGTTGCCATTTACGTGTAAGTGTCAAACAGACAAACAATGTGGCCAAATAGAAGTGAAGTGTGCGAAAAAATCAAAAAAGGTGCACAACCAAAAATGGCAAGCCGATTGAAGCATGCCACAATTTATTAATATATTACAGCTGTGTGGAAGCAAAAAAAAAAAACCAAACAAAAAAATTAAAAAATCGACTGTAATGCAATGTGATCATGCCATATAGATCACCAACATAAAATTAGTTTGTTATGCGTGCATTTGATCGATGTTCTATGTTATATGTTAGCTACTGAATGACAGCTACCGATATAGAGGTGTCAAGTAAATATTTTTAGAAATGCGGGAAGTTGTCGCTGAGAATTTACAGAGCACGAAAATACTGTGGCGAGAAAAAAGATTTCTCACAACAGCAGACAATTAAAATTAGATTTATATTGATTTCGCTGATGGAAGTAGAGAATCACTTTTATATGCAATAATTTATTAATTAAAAAAAAAGTGATTTTTTCAACCAACTTTTAATTATACACCGTTAATTGCCTACTTTAAACGGTCATAAACACTACCGCCAACTAAATTTGGTGTTAATTGAATGTGCGAAAATTTTGCGCAAAAAAAAACATACACAGAAAATTGGCATTTATGGTGTGGCATGCGCATACGTTGAATGCCACATGCGCAAATTAGTTACATATGCTTCATAAAAACAGCTGTTTTTTTTCACAAAAAAAAAAGAGAAGTGTCCATTTCTGGCGCTGGACATTGGCGAGACAGATACAATGTTTTAGTGTTTTGTGTTTTTAATTTTTGTGCTGGAAAATGTGTAAAACAGGCAGCCACGAAAATCCTTGACGTTGAAAAATACATACATACGTGTATATTGTTTATGGCATTTGTGATGCTTTTATGGATTTTTTTGCCAATTTTGGCAACCATCAAGTTCAATGTATGACCGAGCAATGCGTGCTTAGCACTATTGAATATGTTGCGTGTATGTTTCACATGTGTTGCAAGGACGTTGCCAAATTCGGGGTATTAATTACAAACTAACGGTAATGTTCCAAGGAAGTGTTTATTGAAATCGAAGTGGCATATAACTGCAGTTTGTATGCTAGGAAGTGTTAATTTGAAAAAAATGTAAAAAAATATGTGAATTGAGTTAGAAGCCGAAGTCTACAATTTGTTGTTTTAATTGTAAAGAGATTGTTTCTAAGGCAAAATATATGTAGAAAACTTATATTTTTTTTTCTTTAATGCATTTACTTATTACTTCCCCAAAAGTCGCTGAACCTGCATCAAAAAATAAAAAATTAAATAAGAAATATTAAAATAAAGGTTGTCAGGTTGTTGTTGAGATCTTCAAAAGTCAATGAATTCCTACAAAAAACAATTATTAACATATATTAATCACTGCA
>JAWMAG010000041.1:12865000-12875000 GCA_037013455.1 Ceratitis rosa
ATAAAATAAAATAAAATAAAATAAAATAAAATAAAATAAAATAAAATAAAATAAAATAAAATAAAATAAAATAAAATAAAATAAAATAAAATAAAATAAAATAAAATAAAATAAAATAAAATAAAATGAAATGAAATGAAATGAAATGAAATGAAATGAAATGAAATGAAATGAAATGAAATGAAATGAAATGAAATGAAATGAAATGAAAAGAAATGAAATGAAATGAAATGAAATGAAATGAAATGAAATGAAATGAAATAAAATAAAATAAAATAATATAAAATAAAATAATATAGAATAAAATAAAATAAAAAAATAAAATAAAATATAATATAATAAAAAAAAAATAAAACAAAATAAAATAAATTAAAATAAAGAAAATTGAAAAAATTGAAAATTCAAACAATTTTAAAATTAAAAAAATAATAATTTAATGACAGCAAAGCTTCAAAAATCGGTTTAAATAGTGAACTCATATCCAATATTGCTATAATGCCAACTTAAATGCCAACAACAACAACTACCCGCGAATAAAAAAAAAATGTTTTATAAACAACTACAAATGACAGCAAATCTACCAAGTGTTAGCATCATGTAATGAAATTAATGATGCTACTACATTTCAAGGTTAGCCGCTACAACAGTTTGCTTGAAAAGCAAAAAATCAAGCGCGCCCGCCAGATAGTTCACAAGCGAGCGATTCACGTGTGCCAACAGCTAGCGGCAAATTCAACAAGCAGCGAACAACAATTACAAATACTTTATTGCCAATATTAAGATAAAAAAAATATATATATTATAAATGAAAGCAACAACAAAATACGCGCCCGCTGCACAACTCAAGCACATGTTGCTGTGGCATCAAACGTGTTTCGAATGTTGCGCATTCGACTGCATAGAATAACAAAGCGCGCGCTATGTGTAGTTGCCCACTTGGCTGCTGGTACAAGTAAATTAGTGACCAACTTTTTATTTTTATTTGTTCCTTACATTTTCATTATTAAAAAAATATATATTTGCTAATATTTTTTTCCTATTCTTCAACTGCTTGTACTTGTGCTTCTTTTGCCATTAAGGAGTGGTCGCATTCGTGCCTGCAGCCGCCAAGCTCAACAATGCTACCAGCAACTATAATGTTAATAACAACAAATTTACGCTCTATTAGTTTTTGTTGTCTGCGGCAGCAAAGCATTGAATCTTAAGTAAATTAAACATTGGAACAGCTGAGTACAAGGTTTGCATAGCGTTTTACCACGTTCGAAGCCCCCTTCATCCTTATCCCTCTAAATGACATTAGCTCAGTTAATGACAACAGTTGCTGCTGCTTGTTGTTGTTGTTGTTATTTAACTTTTTGCCATTTAGATAGCAGTTGCTATTGAATATTTGTTGTTGTTGTTGTTGCGCATATTAACGTGCGAGTGAGATCAAGGATAGTAGGTCAAATGTGTGCAATATTGCGCCACTGTTTTTGGAGGCTGTCAGGCATTGTTTATTAGCAGTGCTGTTGGCGGTTTGTAAGAAATTTGTCTTATTTTTTCTTGGTCAGCGATGTTTGATGATTGGATAAAGACAAAATTCTTTAAGTACCTACATTTGCGGTCTCATATTTTTGAGATATTTAAGTAAGTATGTATATAAAAATAATTGAAGTAGAAAAAAAAAATAAATTTAAAAATATTAATATATATTATTATTTGTTTTTGTAATTTAACTAATTATTTATTTTACTTTAATTTATTTCATTTTACAATTTTTTCTATTATTGCGATTTAATTTTATACAATTCATTTTATTTTATTTAATTTAATTTTATTTTTTTTTCGGTAAATTAATTTTATTTAGAAAATTTTATTGCATTTCAATTTGTTTTGTCTTTTTTTATTTTAGTTTATTATATTTTACTTTTATTTATTTAATTTAATTCTTTTTGTTGTATTTTATTTTATTATATTTTATTTTGTTTTATGTTATTTTATTTTGTTTTTTATTCTATTTTATTTTTATCAATTTTTTTACCTATATTGTTTTATTTTGTTTTGTTTTGTTGAATTTAAAGTTTTTGTCCAATTTTCTTTTATTTTATTTTAATTGATTTTAATTTCAATTTAATTTATTTCATTTAATTTTATTTTATCTTGTTTATTTTATTTATTTTTTGTTTTTTATTTTTTATTTTTTTTTTATTCCATTTTATTTTATATTATTTTATTTTTTTATTCTATTTTTTTATATTTTTTTATATTTTAATATTTTTATTCTATTTTATTTTGATCAATATTCTTTACCTGAGTTATTTTGTTTTATTTTGTTTTGTTTAATTAAATTTATTTTAATCTAATTTTATTTATTTTTCGTTTAATTTATTTAATTATTTTTTCCTTATTTCATTTCTATTATTTTTTATTTTACTCTATGCATTTATTGCACATTCTTTCAAATGATTTATGCAATCGAGTATATGTGCAAAGTTTATTACCCACTAACCACTTTACACATATTTATCATATATGCTAATATGATGTATATACTTCCTATGTATTTGTATGTAAATATGTGCTCAGTAAGTTCTAGATACTTTATTGCACAATTTTATATAATTTCATGCAAATTATATGCAATTTTTATTAGCACCTTTATCACGTTATGCTCTTCTACTGAACTGGTTATTTATTTTCTTTTGCTCTTTAAAAGCCTTCTTCTACTTCAAGTTGATTGATTTTTATGATGTTTTCACACTCGCATTGAAATCGTTTTAAATGCAAAGCGCTGGTGCGAATACTTGCGATAATTCATATATTCTTTTTTTCCTGTTGACTAAATGCGTTTAATTCATCTTGTCTTTGGCATGGCTCATGTGTAATTTGTTGTTGCATTAAACATGAAACTCCACGTTTAAGGTGATTTCAGGTGTCTTACGAGTTTTGCTTGAATTTTTGTAGATAAAATAAAAATTAAAATGCTAATTTATTAGTTGTGTAATGTTATACGAATTGAGTGGGTCATTCACGTGCCAGTCGTGCCAGCTTTATGGGGGTAGATGCAACGACTGCCGTTGGACAGTTGGCGCAATTGACGTAGTTTTCTAGTTTTATCTGTTTTAAGTGAATTTCAAACAAAAATAAGTGAATTTCAAACAAAAATATTTTATATATATTTATCAACTTAACGAAACATTTTGGAACTTAACGAAACTTAACGAAACATTTTTTAAGCTTAAACAAACAAATTTTTTAAACTTATCTTTTAAAACTTTACGAAAAATTTTAAAACATAACAAACAGTTTTAGACTTAACGAAAGTTTAAAAATAATTTTATTAAATCTTTTAAGGAAATTATAAAGAATAATCACTTCCAATCGTTTTCCTATCACTTCTAAATCTCTTCTCTTTCTTCTCTTCCAGATCCCCCCGCCTTCCAGTATCCCCCACCAGCCAGTCCCTGCTGTCCCGTGCACAGCCCTTCACCATTTACCGGCGGAAGTGTTGCTGGCGCTGGCGGTGAGGTATTCTTTCCCATCAGTCGCAGTACGCCACGCACTCCCCGCACCAGTGTCAGTTTTGCTGCTGGCGAGGAGAATACATTCTTTCGGCATCACAATATAAGTGGCGGTGGCGGTGGCGGTGGCTGCAGCAGCAGCAGCGCAACACACCTCCAGCCACCACAATCAGCACCAGCAATGCAACAGAGTAGTCACAATAATGCGCATAGTCAGACAGCACCACAACAATACCAACAATATACATATCCATATTATCAGTACACACCACCACCGACGCCGCTCACTGCCAATGCGAGCACCTGTACCGGCGGTAATATGTTCAACGGTTCAACGGAAGCGACAACACACCAGCGCACCTGTGTAGCATCAACATCGACAGCAACAGCGTCAACATCAACAGCAGCATCGACATCGTCATGTGGGGCGAAGGGACATGCGCGATTGCATCGCAGCTTGTCGGATGCGCAAAAGCGGTAAGTGGTGGTGGGAATTTGAAGATTTTGGAATTTAACGAATAATTTCAAAACATAACGATTGCTTAATAACATTAAGTAATGTTTTATTGGTGTAATGAAATTCAAACAAGAGTTTTATAACATAAAAACTCTAAAAAAGTGTTTCGAAAACTTAACGAAACATTCAAAAACTTAACGATAGTTTTAAAAACTTAACGAAAGTTTAAAAAACTCAACGAAAGCTTTAAATACTCAACGGAAATATTAAAAAAAACTGAACGAGAGCTTAAAAACTTTTTAAAAGCAAAACTTAATGAATTGAAAATGAATACCCTATACAAACTTTAAAAACTTAACGAAACTCAAAATTATGTTCTTATGACCTAAAAGACTATTTTGAACTATTGGTATACTAAAATCTCAATTAAAGGAAAATATACATGAAAAGGTTTTGTGAAGTTTTTAAAAATTAAAAAACTTTACAATAATTTTGAAACTTCTGGCCAATTTTAATACTCAACAAATACCTAAATTCTTGTTTGATAACGAAACAACTTAAGTTTTCATAGAATTTCCATTTCAATCAAAGAGCAATATTAATTCTCTTATCAGGCAACAACGCCTACTTTGTACAGTAGTGCTAAAAACAACAATAAACACAAACGATTATGCAAAAAACAAAACTTAAAACGATATCAGCTAAAGCGCCAACTGACGTTGATGACAATCGAATATTAAAAGCGTAGCGGGGAAGGAACGACAAAAACAATGATTGCATGCTCGCGATCAACGACCGGCGGCCGGCTGTAGCTCCCGCAATACATTAACGCGCCATTTAGATTGTGAAATCTCGCTATGCCTCTGTTCGGCGCTAAAAATATCAATTCCCATGACACGTTTTCACACAGCAAGCCAACGGTATCGGTCAGTCAGCCGAGAGCTGTACAAGCCCCCAGCTTCCATTATTTAGCTGGCGCTATCTGCTTGCTAATTCGGCGTGTGTAAATATTTATTTATATGTAAGTACATATATAGATATAGCTGACGACACTTGCTGTCGCGATAATCCGCTGAATTTCAGTCTACCCTCAGTGAGAACCCGCCGTCAAGCGTCTGGTCGATATGTCGATCGACAAGTCTCATAAGACGCCACTTTATCGCCTCGTACTCCCACGCATACATTCAAAGGAATTCAAAAATATTATTTATCACCCTGAGAATGAGTACAATTCGTTGGCGATCTTTACTTCATCTTTTTATTGTTTCTAATTGCAAAATATGTACAAGAATTTATTCCATTCGCCAGCAATAAATATTCGATAAGAAGTTTCACTTTCCTACAATAATAGAATATTATAGAATTTTCCAGATAAAAAAAAAATTGTTTTAGTAAATTTTTTTCCATTGAACTGATTTTTCTTGTCGTCATTTAAAGAATTTATTACATTTTTTTCTTCTACTATTGTACTAAATCATTTAGCTCACGCCGCACATCAACGAATGCAAACGATGATGAACGTGAATGTCACAGCGAGCATGAGACCAGCTGGGACGAGTTCGATGATCGTTATGAGAATTTTACAGCTGGCCGTGAACGTTTACAAGAATTTAATGGGCGAATACCGCCGCGTAAGAAGAAAAAGGATGTGCCAAAATCGAGGGCAGAGAAGAAGGTGAGTAGAAGAAGGAGGAAGCAGTGAACTGGAGTGAGTAGAAATTTAGTTTAAAAACCAATTTAAATACAATATTTTGAAGCGAAAGTTTAGAAAAGTAAACGAGAGCTTAAAAAACTTATCGAATTTTTTGAAAATTTAACGAAAGTTTTGAGAACATAATGAATCTTTTGAAAACTGTAAGGTTTACAAAACTTAACGAATTTTTTGAAAATTCAACGAAAGTTTTTTAGAGCTTGACGAAAATTTTGAAAACTTAACGAAATTTTGGAATATTTAACGAAAGTTTTGAAAACTGAACAAAGGTTTACAAAACTTAACGAATTTTTGGAAAATTTAACGAATGTTTTGAGAACTTAATGACAGTTTCGAGAACTTTATGAAAGTTTCGAGAACTTAACAAAAGTTTCGAGAACTTAACAAAAGTTTCGAGAACTTAACAAAAGTTTCGAGAACTTAACAAAAGTTTCGAGAACTTAATGAGAGTTTCGAGAATTTGACGAACTTAATGAAAATTTTCAAGACTGAGCGAAAGTTTACAAAACTTAACGATTTTTTTGAAAATTCAACGTAAAGTTTGAGAACTTAATGAAAATTTTGAAAGCTGAACAAAGATTTACACAACTTAACGAATTTTTTGAAAATTCAACGAAATTTTTGGGAGCTTGACGAAAGTTTTGAAAACTTAACGAATTTTTTGAAAATTCAACAAAAGTTTTGAAAGCTTGATGAAAGTTTTGAAACCTTTACGAAAGTTTTGAAAACTTAACGAAAGTTTTGAAAATTTGACGAAAGGATTGAAAACTTAGCAAAACTTTTGAAAATTCAATGAAAGATTTAAGAGCTCATGAAACAAACTGTTATAAGTTCAACGAAAGTTGATTGTTTGTTCAAAATTAGCATCAATACCTTACTTATCACATTTCTTTCACATTACTCAACCTCTTCCAACAGCTGATTAATCATCTATCTGCCATATGTCGCACTAATAATTACTTCATTTTCCTTAATATGGGTAGCAAGTACTGAATAAGAGACTAATAAGGTATGCGTTTTTTCTGCAAAAATATCCCTAGTACAGGCGCAAGCGATAACCACAGGTGTTCTTCTTTATTTTAAAGACGTAAATTATACCGTTTCACCGGATCAAAAAAAAATATATGTAGAACTCACACAAGTGTGTAGTAAAACGCAAACTACAATATGACACAGTTCATTCATTTATAGGCGAGTGCACATAATAAATAAAGAAAGCACTTTAAAACTCTTTGTTTTCAAAACACTTGTGGACATATGCATGCATGCGAAAGGCAAATGAACGATGTACGACAAATTAAAAAAAGAAAAACAAAAAAATAGAATTACAGCAGGAAAAAATATAAAAAGTAAAAATTTTATTACGTTGCAGCAACAAAATGTAATAAATGCAAAATGCAATCTAAGTCACAGGCAAGCCACTGACGATAGACGGACAGCACATGCGGGGCACCAGCCAGCAATCACACGTCCGTGTGCTGGTCACGAGCTGCTCTTGGCCTGCGGAGCAAGGGGGGAAAACAGTGTACGGTCACAAAAAAGCTAGCAGATTTCTGAGTGCCTAGGGTCGTTGTCAGTGTTTTTGCTAAAGAGTGTGGCTTTTAAAAATTTTTATTTTATTTTTTATTACTATTTTTTTTAAGTTTTGTTTTTTTTTTTTTTTTCTAGTTGAGCTCGCCGATTTTATTGACATCGCAAAAAAGCTGCGCAATTAAATTTTATCGCGAAAAATACGAATTTTATTGTCACTTGAATCCGCGCAACACCGGCTGCTTTGCTGACTGCGCTCGAGCTGATATACTACTTGCCGGCATTCGACGCCTGACTGACTAGTAGTTATAGTTTTTTTCTAAAGCTTTTTGAATTTTTATGTGTATTTCTAAACAGAAAGTCGGAAAATGCAAATCTCTGCAATATTTTACGAGCGGTTTTTAATTGTACAGCTCCTTTTTTGCCAGGCGCTTAAATTGAATTTATTTAATTTAATTTTTTTTTGTTTTTTTGAAAATCATTGTCTTTTGCTGGCTTTTTTTAAATTGACGGTAATTTGTTACTTACTTGGCATGACACATTTTAAATGTGATAAAAGTTGTGGAAACAAAAAAATTCATTTTTAGGTTTTTGTTCATAAATTTTATTTGTATTTTTTGTTATTTTTTTTTTTGCTGTCAGCAACTTTTATATTTTTCGCTGACGCATTACAGCCGCTAGGCGCACAGCTGTTAGTGCAGTTTTGTAATTTGTTCCTATTACTAGTACTACGGGCATATACGTACATACATATGTAATAGGCATGAGCGCATATGTTTCTCTTGTTCTTTTTTCTCCACTCTTTGCTTTATACTTGCAACCGAAACGTAATTTTCTGTTTTGCTGTTGTATGTTAATGACCTTTTCTAGTTGTTTACTGAAGCGCGTAATTACAGTTTCAAATTTCAGTTGCATTTATCGTGATGCGAATTTTTTTTTAACTTTTTATGGTGTATGCTTGGTTAAATGGATGTTGGATGGCCAAATTTTTTTAGATTTGAGCTAGTTTTTTAGTAGTACGCTGTCGTGTTTTTTCTTAAATTAATAAATTTAATTTAAATTTCTAAATATGTTTTATGTTAATTGATTATTTTAATTTTATTTCTCTTTTTTGGTACTTTATGTATTTTTATTTTATTTTATTTTGATTTATCTTATTTTATTATGATTTATTTTATTTTAATTTTTTCACTTTATTTTATTTCAATTTAATATATTTAATTTAATTTAATTTAATTTAATTTAATTTTATTTTATTTTATTTCATTTCATTTCATTTCATTTTATTTTATTTTATTTTATTTTATTTTATTTTATTTTATTTTATTTTATTTTATTTTATTTTATTTTATTTTATTTTATTTTATTTTATTTTATTTTATTTTATTTTATTTTATTTAATTTTATTTTATTTTTTTTTTTAATTTTATTTTTTTTTATTTTATTTTTTTTACTTTTTTATTTTATTTTATATTGTTTGTTTTTTATTTTATTTACATTTATTTTATATATATTTTTTTTTGTATTCAAATCAATTGGATTTTTCCTTTATTTATATATCCCCACTCAAAGTAAATTTTCTCATTTATTTGCACATGCATGTAAATCAAAAACTCCGCCAGAATTCTAATCTCAATAGCATTTAATAGGCTATTAAATGCATTATTGTAACACTTTCCCGCTTATAAACAACAATAAACATCCCCTCGCATGCGAACTGACAACACCTGGCAGCGCTGCCCGCCTATAAGTAGACTATGACGGTTTAACATTCACTAGTGTATTTGGTCTCAAGTGCCATCGCTGCTCAAGAGCGTGCACGTAAAATCCTCCCCAAAGACCAATTCACACGTGCACTTCAAGCGCTAATGCCTAAAGTTTCGGTTATCTAGAGAGTACTTACTTACTTATTTATATATTTATATATGTGTATATTATCAATAAATAATTTTTATGTTTACAACATTAATGCATTGTTAGTTGCAGTATGTAACAAATGCGCTTATAATTACAATAAAAATGCGCCGAAAATTGATATCAATTTTATTGTACCGTCTTCCCCTCAAGGGGCTAAGAAATACTTATATAATAGATAAATATGAATAAATGTGCGGTAAATGAAGTATACGAATATATAAATAAATATTTCATTGAAGTTGCGGTCAGTTAGTTATTGCCATTTTGGTCAATTGTCTGGCTTTCTTAGTTTTTGTTTCGCTTGATTGACCCTTATTTTCACTGTATTCGTTGTTGAAGTGAGGGTGGTTGCTGTTAGTATGCAAATAATTTCATAAATTTCTTCATTCATAACTTAATTGCTTGGAAAAAAATATATTTCGAAACACTGGTTAAATTTTGCTTAGGGGAAAACAGTAACATAAAAAAAATAAATAAAATGAGATCAAACAAAATAAAAACAAAATTAACTAATTAAAATAAAAAAAATTAAAATTAAAAAATAAATCAAAATAAAATTAAATTAAATTAAATTAAATTAAATTATATCAAATTAAATTAAATTAAATTAAATTGAATTAAACTAAATAAAATAAAATAAAATAAAATGAGATAAAATAAAATTAAATTAAATAAAGTAAGATAAACCAAAATAAAATAAAATAAAACAAATAATATAAATAAATACAATAAAACAAATTAAAATTAAATAAGATGAAATAAAATAAAATAAAGTAAAATAAAACAATATAAAACAAAATAAAATAAAATAAAAAATATATAAAGAATTAATTAAAATATAATAAAGAAAAAATAAAATAAAAGAAAATACAATGAATTAAATAG